>OY754962.1:48922641-49147657 GCA_963576555.1 Ferdinandea cuprea
TATTGAGTTTTTAATAAAAGAACATATATTTTCTATTTTTTTAATGTGTACATATATAACCAATACTAACCGTTGCAAAAACTGAAGATATTGAATCCACTGACGATGACGTATTCGAATGCCTGACCATGTTATTGAACCAAACCCGACCATCCTGTACATTGTTGTTCCAATTGAACACAATAAAGCAAAACTTTTAAACGTAGAAAAGTATTGAGTTTTTAATAAAAGAACATATATTTTCTATTTTTTTAATGTGTACATATATAACCAATACTAACCG
The DNA here is from genome assembly GCA_963576555.1 of Ferdinandea cuprea. Lineage (NCBI taxonomy): Eukaryota > Metazoa > Arthropoda > Insecta > Diptera > Syrphidae > Ferdinandea > Ferdinandea cuprea. The sequence continues at coordinate 48,922,925 of OY754962.1, forward strand.
TTGCAAAAACTGAAGATATTGAATCCACTGACGATGCAGCATCAAAACTGCCAATCTTACAAAGCCAATCGTTCACTTTAGATTTGCAGCTGCAGCTTATAGTACTTAGAACCTACATTCTGGTTCATTTAAAAACTGCTTTTCATGTGCAAAAAGGGCTTGTAAGAAAAAATCTATTTGTGTTAATTTATGCATATTTACATTTCTTTATTTCCATGAAAATAAATTGTGTCCGAACTCGGCCTGGAATATAGGCCATTTTCTCTTCCAGGAAAAATTCGTTCTATCTCAGCCCGATCCAAAAATTTTATATTATTAAAATTAACTCCACTTTTTATTAAAGAAAAATAAGATGTGATTTGAATCATGCTTACTGTAGTGTAGATAGTCAAAACACTGTTCATGGGTTTATTAAGTAAAAACGTCAATCATGTTACAAACAAGTAACACACGCGCAACCCAACACCGACCAGCGACACGCGCATCAGTGGTAGACATGTCGTCAGCAAATCAGACGAATTCAATTATCTGGAACAACAAGAGGTGCATCGTGGGAACGAAGCCGACGTCAGCATTATGCTGACATACTTTAGTTTAGATGTAAGGTATTGAAATATTGTTAGTTTAGTTTTTAAGTAAATGCAGAAGCGGATAGTAACTCAATAAAAAATATTTTTTTATTAAATAAAACTTTGAAAAGTTTAATTGGCGCCCAATATGGGGCCTAGCACGAGGATTTTTGCGTCGCGAATTAAATTTTATTTTAAAGCGCTTAAGCCGACCTATAGTAGCTCGCCGTGCCAAAGTTTAATTTTATTTTTCAACACTTAAGTCGACCTAAAAGTAGCTCGCCGTGACGAAAAGCGACATAACTAGTGCAAAAATAGTGTATTCTCATAAGTCGACCTGAAATAGCTCGCCGAGTGACTAAATAAGTGAACTTTAAAACAAAAAAAGAAAACACTAGTGTCCTTGTACTAGGTGCCTTCACCTCTAGAAGTCGTTAGACCAAAGAAACCACGAGCGAGTTTGAAGGAGATACCCAAGTAGCAGACGCAAAAAGGAACCTTTCGAATCCACCAGCGTGTTAATGTTCACCACAAGAATAGTTATGTAAGGATAAAGTTAAGAAAAATACAAACATAAGTTATTAAGAAATAAGTTTTAATCAATTTTTTAAAAAAAAAAAAGAAGTACGTGATACAATTTAACAAAGTGAAACTATCAAATAAGTATAAAAGTGATAAAATTATTAAGAAATAAGTTTAAACAATTAAAAAAAAAAAGAAGTACAAGATACAATTAAACAAAGTTAAACTATCGAACAAGTAGAAAAAAGATAAATTTATTAGAAAATAAGTTTAAAAATTTAAATAACATTTCTTAGAACCTTTTTCAAAATGACCGAACCAATTATTCGCCCTTCCATTCTAAACCCTAAAAATCCGAATCCCGTTCCCTCAGCTTCAAGACAACCGTTACAGAATATAGCAGTTAATGCTACACCCGACTTAGAAGCTCTGATTGCAGGTATTGCAAGTAGAGTCTGTGTTTCTGAATGTAGGAATGGAGTCAACGCAATAATTAACCCTAATGCACAATTTCAAAGAGCATTGATGAGACTATTAACGATCAGCATAGGAATAATTTAACAGACCTGGACAAAGTTCCAGACATTGTCAAAGGTCTCAGGGAGTTCTCCGGAACACCAGGTGAATTCAGTTCCTGGCGCAAAAGCGTCGAGAGAATACTGAATATCTACCAACATACTAGGGGCACGCCAAAATATTTTGGCATACTTAACGTAATTCGTAACAAGATTATAGAAAATGCTGATGCTATACTAGAATCCTATAACACTCCCCTCAACTGGCACTTCAAAGAGCATAACGTTGCATTATGCGTATAGACGTGTTATTGGTACCCTGGAATACCAGATGACGACCCTCGTCCAGGGAAACGACAACATTGAAACATATTATCAAACAGTATATAACCATCTTTCCCTTATACAAAATAAGATTTCGAGCATGGAACTGCCACCCGATGCACTGCATCATTTATCTGAATCGTACAGGGCGAAGACATTAGATACCTTTATAAGAGGTCTCAGAGGAGATCTGCCCAGATTACTAGCAATGCGTGAACCAGCGGATCTACCCACTGCGCTCAATCTATGTCAAAAGTTGGAAAACTAACAATTCAGGTCGAATTATGCAAATCATAATATAGGAATAATGCGAAAACCTCCACCACCAGCTCCACCTATTCCTGAATGGAATAATAATAATCAACCATTTTACCCTCAATTGGCATATCTGCCACAACGCCCAATGAACATTCCACCACGTCCTCAACAGTACTTTCAACAGCAACCAATTCCAATGAATTACTCGTATCAACCGAATCGTATCCAAACCCTGGGATGTCCATTTAATGTCCAACGATATCTTCAACATAATAATAACTTCCAACAGAAACCTGTACCAAGAGGAGAACCCATGGACACAAGTACCATGAGGACAAACAACATTAACTATATGAACACTAAGTAAAAACTGGCCACCTGCTCCCAAATTACCAATAGTCCCCCAACAACAGTTTTTACCCCCAAATAAGATGCAAAGGAATTTTAATATAGAAACATCTACAATCGGGATTCAGCCTGATACACACCAGAAGTTTATAACACAGTCGATCCTAAGATAGAAATAAACAATTATACTGCAACGATCTCTGATATGAATAACCAATCAAATAATTACCAAACATTTACTGAATATTTAGACCTATAGAATAATTATGAAACTGAAGCTTGTACAGATTTTGTTGATGTACATTTTTTAGGTTAACGAATTCGTCCTTACCTTATTTTGAGTGTAGGACGAATAAAAACACAACTCTTCGAGTATTGGTAGACACGGGATCGAATAAAAATTATATTCAACCCGACCTTGTCCAAAATCCTAAACCTAATCAAAAGAACTTTTACGCAAATTCAGTTTGCGGAAATATTGAAATAACTCACCATACCGTAATTAACATGTTCGACCCAAATACAAATATAAAATTCTATCCATTACCATCCCTTAACACATTTGACGCAATTCTTGGTAATGACAGCCTAAAAGAATTATCTGCCGTTATTTTCACCAAGGAAAACTATATGCTTGTAAACAACAACGTCAAAATCAGACTAACAATAAGACAACAAGCTTCTGAAACAATTCATAATATAAATATCAGAACAGATCATATGACCGAAGAACAAAAGTTGTCCCTCAATTCTCTAACTATGAAATATCCCAGTTTATTCTGTGAACCAAATGAGAATTGACATTTACGACTACAGTGAAAGAAAGAATCCGTACGACTACCACAGAACCCGTTTACTCCAAATATTACCCGTACCCAATGGCGCTAAAACAAGAAATCGATAAGCAAATAAGTCAGTTACTAAATGACGGAATAATTAGACCTTCACGGTCACCATACAATTCCCCGGTATGGATTATTCCGAAGAAGGCAGACGCCTCCGGTGAAAAAAAGTACCGCATGGTAATTGACTATAGAAAACTGAATTCGGTAACGGTACCTGATCGTTACCCCATCCCGGAAACAAATGAAGTATTATCTCAATTAGGAGAAAATAAATGGTTTTCAGTTCTTGACCTTAAGAGTGGTTTCCATCAAATACCTCTACACGAGGATGACATTGAAAAAACTTCATTTTCCATCAACAACGGAAAATATAAATTCGTAAGAATTCGTATTAAAAAATACTCCTTCAATATTTCAAAGAGCACTAGACGACATACGTAAATATTGATGATATAGTAGTTTTTAGCAAAGATTTGGACACTCACTTCCAGAATTTGGAAAAGATATTCAAGACTCTTCAAGAGGCCAATCTCAAAATTCAATTAGATAAGTGTGAATTCCTCAAATCAGAAGTTGAATTCCTCGGCTTCATAATTTCGTCTGAAGGTATAAAAGCTAATCCATATAAGGTGAAAGCAATTGCTGAATTTCCTCACACGCAGACTTTAAAAGATCTGCGTTCATTCCTTGGTCTGTCAGGTTTCTACCGCAGATTCATCAAGGATTATGCCAAGTTGGCAAAACCCCTGACAGCCCTCTTAAGGGGGGAGGATGGATGTACGTCCAGTCGTACCTCAAGTAAAAAAGTAATACACCTAAATTCAGACGCAAAAGAAGCATTCGAAAAAATCAAAAGATCTTTAATTTCGGAAGATGTTATTCTCCATCATCCAAATTTTTCAAAAGAATTCAATTTAACCACAGACGCATCAAAATATGCTCTGGGTGCTGTATTGTCGCAAGGCGATAAGCCAATAACGTTTATCTCTAGAACACTCACTAGAACTGAAGAAAACTATGCAGCAAATGAAAAAGAAATGCTTGTTATAGTGTGGGCCTTAACATCGTTAAGAAATTATCTATATGGTGCTACCAAATTCAAGATATTTGCTGATCACCAACCGCTAAGTCACAAAAATAGCAACAGTAAAATGAAGCGTTGGAAGGCTATACTCGAGGAATACAATTACGAGTTAAAGTACAAGCCTGGAAGATCAAATGTTGTTGCAGATGCCTTATCAAGACCACCTAGAAACTCTCAGATAAATTCACTTACAATCCCCCAAAATAGCGATGAAAGTTCTGGACAAGATCTCATCCAAATTGTTGATACACCAATTAATGTCTTCAAGAATCAAATCATTCTCAATTTAGGCGACACATCATCCTATGAATTTAAAATAGTCTTTCCTACCTACCACCGTCATATTGTAACCGAACCTGAATACACTGAACAAAAACTAACCAGCAATCTTAAACAATACTTAAATCCATCGGTTGTCAATGGACTCAAAACTGAAGAAAGAATTCTAGGTATAATTCAGCAAGTTTACCCATCTCATTTTAACCAATATAAAATTCGGTTCGCGAGAATAATCATTACTGATCTAACTGATCCCGATCACCAAGAAACCGAGATAATAAATGAACATAACCGTGCACACCGAAACTTAACTGCAATAGACAAGTTTTCTAAATATGCTCTTGCTAGGATCTTAAAATCAAGAGCAGCAGAAGACATTAAAGATACTCTCAGGGAGGTTATACTATCTTTTGGAGTTCCACAGATTGTCGTAATGGATTATAAGAAATCTTTTAATTCAAATTCCATAACCTTCATGTTAGAAAATATGTTTAATATAACAGTATTCAAAGTACCTCCATATAATAGTTCTGCAAATGGACAAATAGAAAGGTTCCATTCAGCGCTTTCAGAACTAATTCGATGCCTGAAAACAGAAAACCCTCATTTCACATTTCTAGAACTCTTAGACAAATCGATTAACGAATATAATAGATCCACTCACCCCACCAATTGCAAGAAACACATAGATAAGTTTTTCGGTAGACAACATTTAAATAATACAATAGAACTAGAGAGAGTAAGGCAAGAAAATATGAAAAAAATTCAAAGTAAACAGGAAAACGACTTAAGGTATCATAACAAAAGAAAGAGTCCGCTTAAAAACTATACTGTAGAAGAAACGGTATACATCAAGATTAACAAAAGAACCGGGAACAAACCTACTCCTTGGTATAAAGATGAAAAAGTAGCAGAAAATAAAAACTCCACAATCAGGAAAAACAGTGCATAAAAGTCTTATTAAGAACTAATTTTTATTTTTCTCTTCTTCCGTCTACTGCCTTTGTGCGCAGCAAACCTACAAATTCTCGATTACTCCGATTAAAATCCATGCAGAAAATGCAGCCACCCAAAATGGTGCATTCAAAATTATTCACGTGATTAATATCAATGGATATGAAGACCTAATCAGCAGCATCGAAGATTCAGTGGTCAAATACATTAAACCAAGTCACCCTTCCTATTCCATCCTTCTTTTTGAAACCCAAAGAATAAGAAACAATTTAAACGGATTAAAAATAAATAAAGTAAAACGGTCACTAGACTTTCTAGGAACCACGTGGAAATGGATCGCGGGCAGCCCAGACCACCACGATTACGAAATACTCACGGAAAAGATAAATAATATTTTACAAAATAACAATAACCAAATGGTCATTAATAAAGTCACGTCAGAGAAAATAGACGAAATAACAAATATTACAAACAGCTTATTGAAAGTATATAAGGAAAATAACGAAAATGAAATTTTCATAAAAATCAAATATAAATTAGATGTAATCAAAGATGAAATTACAAATAGCATATGCTATTCATTGGACTAAAGCTAATCTTGTTAATTCTTTTATATTATCGGATACAGAATTAAACATAACAGAAAACTTTCTAAAAATGGAAAACATACCGTATGTAAACATTGATGAAGCATTAGAATTTGCTCAAATTAAAATAGCCTCTAATGATAAGAATTTAATCTATATTTTAAGCTTTCCCAAAATAAAAAAAGAAATATGTAATCTGTCAGTTATAAAAGCAGTAAAAATTAATAAAATAATAAATAAAATCGATTATAAATTAATATTAGAATGTAAGGAAGATCTCAGATCCCAATCTCTTACGTAGTAAAAAGACAAATTGCACCATCATCAATAATGAACACATCTCAGAGATAGACGAAATCTCACCAGGTATTTTGCTGTTAAACCGGTCCTATAGTAATTAACAACGAGACGATGACACTTAACGGAACATTCATCATCAAGCATGTTAATAGTACCATCGAGGTCAAGGGGAAACTTATAAGAACAATTGAAATCACTAAGTTCCAACCGTTGCCGGCAATACTACAACCATCGCACAAACCAGACCAAATAGAAGAAGTCCTTTTACTTGAAATAATCAAAGGATTATACGTTAACCGAACAACCAAAATTAGCCTATTGGAAGCTGAACACAAAATTAACCTGTCAATTAACATTGTCTTGGCACTGGTCCTTTTGGTCATGATCGCATTTGCATGCAGAATAAGGAAAAATACCAAGTCCGATACTCAAGAACAACTTACCACAAACCCAGTTCAAACGGCAACAACAACCATAGGCCTCAAGGATATTCCTCACCTGATAACATATACGTCATCGAACGAGGACGTTCGAACTTAAGGGCGGAGGAGTTAACGTCAATCATGTTACAAACAAGTAACACACGCGCAACCCAACACCGACCAGCGATACGCGCATCAGTGGTAGACATGTCGTCAGCAAATCAGACGAATTCAATTACCTGGAACAACAAGAGGTGCATCGTGGGAACGAAGCCGACGTCAGCATTATACACATACTGACATACTTTTGTTTAGATTTAAGGTATTGAAATATTGTTAGTTTAGTTTTTAAGTAACCGCAGAAGCGGATAGTAGCTCAATAAAAAATATTTTTTTATAAAATAAAACTTTGAAGAGTTTAATTTATACATTAGAGGTCTGCATGAATGCACTCATTTGCTTCGGCTGAACGACTGCAATACTTCAGTGTAGTCTATTGATTGTATCATACTAAAAAAGTAACTGTACAAATGAGTCCTACTATTAAAAGAGACGATCACTGTACACTACTCGATCAACTCATACCAAAATGAGTACACTGTTTAGATTCATCCATTGTAAATGAGTGCACCCATTTTAAATGAGTGCACCGATTTTAAATGAGTGCACCCGTTTGAATGAATGCAATGGGTTACTAGTTTCTAGCTTTCATGACGTGAAGAGAATAAAAGTTCCTGATCCGAAATTTACGCAGTTAATTTATATGACTTAACAAAATGAAAGTCCATTATGTAAGTTAATATTTGTTCTGAGATTCACATAAATCTAAATTTTTTTTAAAAAACAAAAAAAATAATAATAATGAAAAGAAGTATAATTTATTACTTGTATGTATTAACAACATTCCTTCACATCATTTGCCCAATAATCAATAATAAAATGAGTGGACTCAATGTATTCGGTGTAGTGTACCTATTTGTACACTGAAATTAATGTTTTGTTGATAATGTGTGAAATACTCACTCAATAATCAAATCTGTGGTTATTCATTCATTTTCTTTTTCAAGATATGAGTTCAGTGAATAAGGTATCCAAAAAGTAATCAATGTCTTGGAACTGTTTTCAAGCCATTCATTGCAGATGTCTTATATACATATACTTCTTCCATTAGACGGGAATTGGAATTAAATTGAGTTGCTGTTTACTTTTGAAGGGTTATTCCAGGAACTTAAAAGAAATCTTCAAATGCTGATTAATGAGATTGGAAGTTGATTTCCAATAAATGAGAAATTAGACAACAACTTCAAATGAAAGTTAACACACATGAAGTTATGGTATTTCATTAAATTGTAAGTTTATTTAATATATTTATTTTTTCATTAAATCGGAAAGTATCTAAGGCTTCAAATCAAATTTGACCTACAATTTATAAGTAATTCTATTACCTTCGATGGTTTATTTACATGTGGATTATTTAATATAGTGAGAATGGAAAGGAAAACTGCAAATGTAGTGTAACTTATAGTTTCTAAGGCGTTCCATTAAATTGGAAGGTAATGTGCAATGTGGATTGATCCGTTTAGTTGGAAAAGAGAAGAAAACTAAGGTTTATCTTTAAAAAATTTGTCATCCGTTCCATTAAATTGAAAATGTGGTAAAGGAAAAATATTGACAGTTACCCTTTTTTTAAAAAAAAAATATTAATCATAGACAAATGGTTTACAATTTTTGTCACAGAAATGGAAAAAAACCTATTGCCGTTGGGAGTTTTGTTACAGAGAGAGACACAACTTCGGTAGGTCTGCGATGGGAGAAGTGGAAGAGAGCCCTGAGCATATACTTGGAAGCTGCGAGTGTTGATTCCCCATCAAAGAAAAGAGCAGTGCTGCAGGATTTTGGCGAATTGGGGGCTACAGGAGATTTTCTATAGTTTGCCGGGCGACGACGTAGATGCCACAAATGAAAATAATGTGTTTAATAGCTCTTAAGAAATTCGATGAATATTTCCTACCAAAGCAAAGTAAAATTTTTGAGAGGCATATTTTTCGGCTAAAGAAACAGGAAGTAGACGAAAAATTCGACAAGTTTTTAATTAGGTTAAGGAATCAGGCGGAAAAGTGTGCTTTTGATAAATTTGAAGACAATTTGATTGACGAAATAGCAGAGTCAAATGGACGGTGATTGCGATTATATGAGAACACAAGCGTTCTCACTTTAGCATAACACCATCAACTCCTACTTCTCACCTCCCCGTGGTGACTGCTGGGTATCTAGTACCTCGACTGGAGATGGGGTAACCAACTCCTGTGGAAGGTCGTTGGTGGCAACTGAAGAGAGAAGGGGGGAGGAGTGCCAGCTTACTAAGACACTTCTCCTGTTTCCGGACGGCGGCGGACGAATTCTACGGATGGATCAACGGCGGCGTCCACAGTTCCAGTAAGGTGGAACAAGTGATTACCCTATATGAGCTGCTTCGACTCATTTGAAGCCCAGGTCTATAGGGATATCCAACACTAAGCCAGGGTGTTGGAAAAGAGTTGGTGGCGGATGAGCACTTGTTGGGTCAACGGCAGCACTCACATCCCCGAAGTGGGATACTGGCAACGGAATTACCGGCCCACTGTCCTAGGGTCAAGAACAGGGCCTCCAGGTTGGGGGTTGTGCCGTCGGGGTAACTTCCCGACCACGTCAAAAACATTTAGTTATGGGAGAGACTATGGCAGCTTCGAATATAAATGTACCTCAAAGGCAAAATAGACCCGGAACGTTAACGGACATGCGAGTGTGTACCTGGAATGGGCGGACACTCTACACTCCAGGTGCTACTCAAAAACTTGAGTCTGTCCTCTCGCGGTACAAGGCCGACATTACCGCGATCCAGGAGATGAGACGGGTAGCATCAGAAACTATGAAAAGACAAAATTACAGTTGTAACAAAAGATTGCACGTGTAAGGATGGGGATTCGTCGTGGGAAATCGGCTTAGATCCAAAGTAATTGACTTCAAGCCGATAAGTGATCGCCTGGCTGTGATCCGCATCAGAGCTACATTCCAAAACATTAGCCTAATATGTGCACACGCCCCTACCGACTAGGCTGAGAACCCTATAAAGGAGAAATTCTATGACCTCTTGGACGGAGCCTACGGAGCCTGTCCGGAGTACGATGTCAAAAATGTACTCGAGGACTAAAGTCGGAAAGGAAAACATCTTCGGCGGATTAGTTGGTAAGCACAGCCTCCACGACAACAGATAACGGCTACCGACTAGCACTAGGTTCCCGCGACTAAGGATCCACACAGCAACCTGGCGCTCTCCAGACGGTCGAACCGCTAACCAAATCGACCATGTGCTAATCCAACATCTTGAACGTGCACATTTACCGAGGGGCAAACGTCGACTTTAACCATTTTCTTGTTGCAGCTAGATTCAGAGATCGACTGTCCAACGAGAAGAAGCTGCGAACTGCCTAGAAAAAGAAATTCAACGTTGGACGCCTTAGCACATCTGGAGTTGCCAGCGCGTATAAAGAGCGCATGAGTGAGAAACTCCCCACCGTGCATTCACCTACCACAGACGCCAACAACCAGGGGTCTCAGTATCGCGACATTATCAAGGAGGTAGCCGAAACCACCCCAGAGGAAAGCCCGTGGTATGATGATGTATGCGTATACCGAAAAAAGGTGACAGAAGATGCACACATTAGAACGCTGCAGAGGAAAACAAGGGCAGCAAGGGATGACTACCGAGCCAGGAGAAGGGAGGAGAAGAAGATCCTGCGTAGAAAGAAAAGAGAGCACGCAGTCTCCCAGCTCAAGGAGATCGAGGAGTCCCGCGACCCACGTCCAGGCAATGAAGAACCAGTCCCTCCGCCCAGTATAGAAGAGGTTGGCTTAGCTATATAAAAGCTGAAGAACAACAAGGCCACCGGCTCTGATGGTCTACCTGCAGAGCTTTTCATATACGGAGGTATTGGTTATCGGACGTTATGGTAGGGAGCATGCACCAAATCATCAACTAAGATTCGGTGGAGGAAAGCATGCCCGATGACTGGACCATCAGCTCCATATGTCCCATATACAAGAAAGGCGATCATATGTCTTGCAAGAACTATCGAGGCATATCCCTGCTTAATGTCGCATATAAGATCCTATCCAATGTACTGTGTGAGCGTCTCAAACCTTTCTGCAACACACTAATCGGAAATGTGCAGTTTTCATCTGAAATCCTTCAAACATGCACCGGATTTCGGCATGGAGATGCGCTGTCGTGTGATTTCTTCAATCTTGTTCTTGAGCAGATAATGCGCAGGGCAGGTGTCAACACGGAAGGCACTATCTTCAACAGTTCAGACTAACTGCTAGGGTATGCGGACGATATAGATATCATCGGTCGATCCCAGCGTGCCGTGATAGAGGCTTTCATGGCTATTGAAGAACAGGCGAAAGATCCGTCGAAGAATTACCCTATTAAACCGCTGCTACTTCGGTTTGGCAGGACAAATGGGTTCAAAACTCCTAAGTCGAAGGACAAAGTACATGCTCTACAGAACCTTTATACTGCCAGTTCTACCGCAGGCGCCAAGTGCTGGACGATAAGCACGAAAGGAGAGTTAATACTGGGATCCCTTGAAAGAAAAATCCTTCGACGGATATTTGTGCCTGTGTGCGAGGAGGGCGAATGGAGATGAATATACAAACGCGAACTCTATGAGCTGTACCAAGATGTGGATGTAGTCCGAAAAGCCAAAACTCGTCGACTACATTGGTTCGGCCACATCGAGCGAATGGACAACAACGCTCCAGCCAAGAGGATCTTAGAATACCAGCCCCCAGGATCGAGACGACAAGGAAGACCGAACCTCTGTTTTAAAGACCAAGCCATCGCGGATGCCAGAGCGCTTGGTCTGGACAACTGGAAGCAGCGTGCTCGGGATCGCAGAGGGTGGAAGGCTGCCGTATCTCAGGCAGGGACTCTTCACGGGTCGGGAGCCCGCTAAGTAATTAAGTAAACAGCAGAGAAGGTTAGTTCTGAGTATTTAAGAAAAAAACAATAGGTGATAGTGTTACACTCCATATTACAACAAAAGAGGCTAACACGCAAGAGATAGTGAAACAACAGCTAGAGAATTATGAAGAAGGTCAGGATGTTAACAAAATTAGAAATGGGCCTAGGGAAAATAGTTATCGAGTAAAGGAGGTGAAAGGAGAATTGTGTTCTCGTTGCGGAAGCAGGAAATACAACTCACAAGAGGCAAAGTGTCCAGCTAGGGGAAAGAAGTGTTTTGCCTGTGATCGTATGGGGCATTTATAGAAGAGAACGACTTTATAGAAAAGAAAGAGGCAGACTATGTCTTTCACATTGACAATGAGACGTCTATAAAATCTACAATTGGAGGAGTAAATGTAAAAATGATTATTGATTCAGGTTGCAAACATAACCTTTTGACTTATATGTCATGGAAATAACTAAAAAAATGTAAAGTACATGCATTGAACCAAGTTAAAAACCCGAACAATACGTTCTTTGCTTACGGTAGTAACCAGCCATTAGATGTGATTGGATGCTTTGTTGCAGCTTCAACGATTGACGAGGAGAAAGAGAAAGCTACATTCTATGTTATTGCAGGGGGAATAAATACTGCGATAGCACTTAAAGTTCTCAAAATTGGAAATTGCGTCAACCAGGTAAAACTTTTAGCATTTCCAAAATTTAAAGATGTCATGGTTCAGATACCAATTGACAAATCAATAAAGCCCATAACCCGCAACCGTACAGAAGAATTCCCATTCCCTTGGAGGCAGAAATAGAAAAAAAATAGAGGAACTTCTAGACCATGATATTATAGGAGAAGTAAAAAAACCGTCCAGCTGGGTTTCACCAATTGTGCCAATATTAAAAGAGAATTGAAAATTAAGAATTTGTGTAGACATGAGGCTAGCGAATGCGGCAGTTATGGGAGAAAATCATCCGCTACCTACAATGGATCAGTTTTTACCAAAAATTAGAAATGCCAATGTGCTTAGCAAACTCGATGTAAAGAATGCTTTCCACCAGGATGAAATTCATCCCGATTCGTGCCACATTACGACACTCATAACCAGTAAGGGCTTGTACCAGTGCATAATGTTTGGCATAACGTGCGCCCCTGGACTTTTCCAATAAACGAAGATTGAACCATTGATTGTTTTGCAAAAATGTGCTATAAGAAAAGTATGTGGGGTAAATCGTTTAGCTCCTTCTATAGTTTTGTTCAGAGCATTGAAAAATCTGCCACTAAAACATTTGTACTATTTCAAAGTTTCAAAAATTTTTTTTATGAGAGGTGGCTATTTACAGAGCCCTATTTCAAACAATCGCAATTTGCGAAGCAATTCAACTAATGCTGTCATTATTCCTCCTTTCCGTACTACTCTATTCAAAAACTTTTACTCCATCGTGTCGTGCAAACTATTTAATCAACTTCCTATAAATATCCGAGGAATAAGATCATTGTCCCTATTCCTAAAATACGTAAAGATATGGCTTCTTGATTTTGATCACGAGGAAATTAAAGTTTTGCTGCCCTATGTTGTCTAAACATGTACGTTACATTGTTCTATTGCTGTTTTATGTACAAATTAATGTTCTTTTAAATTTACGTTTTCTTTCTTTTTTATTGTTAATTTTCTGTAAAAATATGTATAAATTCATAAAATTTTTTTCTTTTAAGATTAATTAATCAATTCACCCCACACTTCCAAGCTATTTTTTCTGAAGTGACATTATCACTATTTGTTAATACACAAATACAAATGTCACTACCTATTCTTGTACTTAATATTGTAATGGTAGATTAAGTAAATACAAAGTTTGACGTCAACGATCATAAGCAAGTTATTGCAGACGCAAGTCCTGTTGGACTTGGAGCAATTTTAATCCTAATCAACTCGAAGGGCCCAAGAATAATTGCTTATGGTAATAAAACGTTAACAGAGTGTGAGCGCAGGTATGGTCAGCCAGAAAAAGAACCACTTGCATTAGTTTGGGCTATAGAACATTTTAAAATTTACCTGTTCGGAAAAGAGTTTGATTTGATAACGGAACCGCTGGTAATTATTTTTGGACCAAATCGAAACCCTGTGCTCGCATTGAAAGATGGGTTCTGCGTTTACAGTTGTATAAATACAAGATTTTATATAGACCGGGTAAATCAAACGTTGCCGACCCACTGTCCTGATTTTGTACCCATTCAATGGAACCATTACCGGTACAGGAAAAGAAATCTATATTCAACAAATAGTCCATAGTTCGACATCAAAAGCTGTACTTATTCAGGAAATCAAAGAATGTTCAGAAACTGATTTGGAAATAAATCAGGTTAAAAAGGCGTTTACAAAAATATCTAGGATGAGTCTGTAAAGATTTTTAAAATATTTGAAAATGAGTTATGTTTTTATGAAAACATTTTAATTCGAGGAAATAAAATAGTGGTTACCCAAAGGCTTAGAAAAAAGGTTTTGGACGCGGCACATAAGGGTCATCCCGGTATTCTTGCCATTAAAAGCCGTTTAAGGACAAAAGTGTGGTGGCCTGGAATAGAGTCTCATAAAAACTTTTAAGGGCTGTACAATGGTCCTACCCACCTCACCCCCCGGTTCCAATAAAAAGACGTGATCTTCCGGAGAGGTTGAAAGACAAATCGTGATATTTTAAAAAAAAATTAAAATAGGTAAGATTGAAGGAAAGGACCTAAAAGAATGTTTGTGGCAATATTTAATGATGTTCAATAGTACACCACACTCAACAACTGGAAAAGCACCCTCTGAGCTAATTTTAAACAGACTAAACAGATTACCATCACTTGAATCCATAGAATCCATAGAATTCCATAGAAATTTAGAAGGAATATTGTACACCTTAAAAAGATAGAAGGGGAGTGGAGACCGGTGCAAGCTTAAAAGGGAAATTATATTTAAATTGATTAGAAGTATGCAATTTGCATTCGTTTGAAATTGAATATAAATGTTTATTTTAATTTGTACTTAAGTAAATAAGTGATTGCCGAATCGTAAAAGTATATATATTATTATTGAATTTGTAAACCGAACTGAAATCCTTATTTATTGTACTTTAATAAAATATTATAAAATATGAAAGAGATGTAGTGTATTGGCAACATTCTGCATAGCATGAATACTCATGCTCTCGGACAGAATACATATATGCGTAAGTACACCGACGGGATGAGCGAGATGTCTCCAAACAGTCTCCACTTTCACTGAGTGCTGCTTACAGTGAGAGCTTACCTTTGTTCCCAAGTAACAATTTAGTTTCCATAAGGGTCAAAGAAAGCTATTTTCTTATTTCCATATTAACTGTAAGAGATCTTACGGAAACCGATTTGGCGCACTTTAGCGAAATTACTTACTTTCCTTAAGACCTTTGTTCACAGGCTCTATAAAAGTAATAGTTTCTTTTTAGATGTTCTTTTAAGGACTTACAGAAGATATAACGGAAATCTTTACGAAATTAAAAAATTGGCACATATTTACATAGTATTTTATTATATTTTTCGTTTTGATTATTTTATTTGCTGGTAACTATTAATATTTTCCAACATTTTGAAAGCGTCAAGCTGCTTGAAATTTTATCTGAAGAGGAAATGAAATAAATAATGAATAAAATTGAAAAATTACTTAGCCTTGTCCAGGATTCGAACTCGAGACCATTAAAACATGATAAGTTGATACTATTTCATCACCTTAAATATCGTAGATGTACCTAGTTATATCGGATTTTACGACCTTGATGCCTACAATAATTTCATCTTATGTAAAGAAAGTAAATGGTGATCCATTTCGAGGTTCCCTAATTTTTTAAAGAAAAAAACACAGAAAATTCAAATTTAATGGAGAATGTTTATTATCATTTGAAAGAACATTCTTTGACATTTATTTTTTTAAGATTATGTCTATCAAATGTTGGCCGTTGCTACGTCGCAGATGGTCCGTTGAGTCCGATTTTCGAGCACTCGTTCGAGCATTTCGACTGGTAACTGGCGAATGACACGCGTGATGTTTTCCTCCAAGGCCTAAATCGAAGCGGGTTTGTCGGCATAAGCTTTTTGACTTTACATATCCCCACAGGAAAAAGTCTAACGGTGTGATATCACACGATCTTTGTGGCCAATCGACCGGCCCAAAACGTCAAATGATGTGCTCACCGAAACGTTCTCTCAATAAGTCCATTGATTGA
Organism: Ferdinandea cuprea; assembly: GCA_963576555.1. Taxonomy (NCBI): domain Eukaryota; kingdom Metazoa; phylum Arthropoda; class Insecta; order Diptera; family Syrphidae; genus Ferdinandea; species Ferdinandea cuprea. The sequence continues at coordinate 48,939,167 of OY754962.1, forward strand.
TGCGATGTGTGGTTATCATGGCACGATAACAGTCGCCACTTTTCAAGAGCCTATAGAGCGAAGCGATGTCGCTTGGGAAGGTCGAGCGGCTTCAGTTGTTGCACAAGCTGTATTTTGTACGCTTTCGATTTAAGATCTTGACGTAAAATGCGCCAAGTCGTTCCATACGTCAGTCCGAGTTGCTGCGAACGGCGCCGAATCGACTCTCTACGGTCTTCGTACACTCTCAGCTACGGCCGCTATATTTTCTTCACAGCATGCTGGACGTGGTCTATTCGGTCGAATATTATCCAATAATGAATGCTGGGTCTCAAAATGGGTGATGGTGTTGCGAATAGTACGCTCAGTAGGCCGATTATGTTGACCATAAGTTGAGCGAAGTGCACGAAACACATTCCTCACAGAACGTGAATTTTCATAATAAAGTTGAACAATTTGTAAACGTTGTTCACGCGTAAGTCTTTCCATTATGAAATGCCAAACAATACTAAACTAAAATAACATGACAGCATGACACGACTCACACGTGATCTGTCAAAAAAGGCTATTGAAAAAAGTATCTCTACTTGGATCACCCGTTAGGTCTGCTTGTTAGTAAACATTGAAAAAATGAACGGATAAAAATTGAATTAAGTAGATATAGGTATTGCTTATAATAACTACCACTGGAACTATACAAATATTAGTTGGCTATTCAAATACTATCATTCACAAACATTTTGTTATATTTTTGGTTTCTTATTTGAAGTCCTAATCTAAGTCTATGAGAGCCTTCCCTGATCCATGAAATAAATACCGAAATAATTTATAAGGATTAATTATGTTCTTTCCTTTTCTTCTACTTAAATAACTATCTATATGATACCTAAACCCATCCCATCTCCACCATATTGATTGTATGTTATGCTTCTATTCACAAGCCTTGTAGAGAATCTTGTTATTGGCATGGAATAGCAAGCTTTAAAGAAGCTATTACATTTCAGACCTCAACCAACTAACTTCGAAAGGCCTTATAGCCACCTCGTTAAATAAGAATATCTCTCCCTTTTGTACAGCTTGTGAAATTGTTTCCCAAAACCTTTAAAGAAACATTTTTTGAAAGTATCTTTAAAAATAGTAAACATCTATAAATAAGCCTTATGACAATACAATAGAAGCAGTAGCTTAACAAATTAAGGAAATTGGACCTTATAGAAGATAAATTGTTAGTTGGGTTGTCTTGTGTGCATGTAGTAACCAGCGGAATAGTGAGTGATAACCGGACCACCGCGGAGTGCGTGCATTGGCTATTACACTCTCGCGAGTGGCAAATAAAATTAAAAATTTATAAATATGGAAATGTACTACCCCCATGTCACTGAGCCAACAACAATTTTTTTTATACCCTATCCTAAGGGTATATTAATTTTGACACATAGTTTGTAACACCCCTTAATATTCGCCGTAGACCCATAAAAGTATATATACTTATGATCAGGACCAAATCCTAAGACTATCTAGCAATGTCGGCCCGTCCGTCCGTACGCAATTTTTAGGCCTTTAAAATTAAGCTAGGAAGCTGAAATTTGGACCACATATTCCCTAGGGCTCCGAAATGGTTAAGTGTAAATTTTTTTTGAACGCCCACTGCCACGCCCACAATTTAGAAAAAACCGTTTTAAAGCTAAGGTTAGAGAGATAGAGTGTTACAACCTTCACAAGATATGTAGGCACTGCCCTCCTTTATAAGTTTGTCATATAAAGTTTTTTGCCACGCCTACGTTTTGTGGGCGTTTTTTACTAAAATGCTGTTTTCTTCGAAAATTTTCAGAGAAAACGAAAAAAATGTTTAACAAAATATTTAGCCAATATTTTTCCCAACATATCGCCCATACAAAGTTTTTGGCCACGCCCACTTTTTGGGGGCGTTTTTTGAAAAAAACTTTTTTTTTTTTAATTAATAGAACTAAATTAAAAGCTATCTATCATCTTCTTAATGCTTTTTCCTTTGGGGCATATAGGGATATGGATAAGGTATCACACTGTTCGCCTCAAGCGGACTGTAGCCTTTCCTTATGTTTTTTCATATATTGATTCTCTTGCAAGGCTGGTTACCTGGCTAGGTATATTTTCTGATTGATTGATGGTATTTATATTCATTGTGTAAGTTATGCGTAGGTTCTGAAGCAACGAAAGACAGATAAGTAATTGGATTATTCCTCCCTATTATTTGCTTCCTTTATACTTACTTATTAATAGACGATTAGCGTATTTTGGTTGGGTGGATTGTATGCCGTATTAGGGTTCGAGCTCCAAAGGAAAAAAGGCTTCCTTTTTTTAATTTGATGACAAATTTCACAAATCTTTAATCCAGTGATGCAAGACAAAAAAAGTCGTATATTTAACATCCACTGAGTTGCAAGGGTTTTTAAAAAAGTTGTTTTGGGTAATAAGTTTATGTTATTCTATTTAGAATTTCCACTGCGCTTTTATTCGCACTGTAAGTTGTAAACATTTTTCAGCATATTTATAATTAATTATAATTAAAACAATTGCTCTTTCGAATGCACGCCAGAGGGAAAGTTAAAGGATTTAGTGGTTTTTATTTTAAAGCGATAACGAATAAGTGTTGACTATAAATATTAAAATATTTTATTCGATTTTGTCAAAATAATTTTTTTAAAAATTAAAGATTTTGAAAATTATTTATCGTCATAGTCGTCACTCTAGGAAATTATTTCCATTAACATCCCATTACCCCACACTAACATCAATTTAACGCCTTCTATTTTTCTTTTTTTTAAAGATAACCCACGAACAAAACTTTGGACTTTAGTCGCATCTTTGAAAAAAAAGCATTGACTTATGTCTCACATATTCAGGACAAAATACAAAAATAATCAACTCCCCCTAATTCAAATTTTCATGTGATACCAGAATTTGTTCGAGTTAGAGGGAGTTTCGAACTTAATGGAGTTCGACATAGAGCATGGTTTTGACGGGAAATCTAAATTTGGCGAAAAAATTCGACTTAGAGAGAAATTCGACTTAAGGAGAGTTCGAATTAGGGAGAGTCAACTGTATTTACTTTGCTTTGCCAAAAGCACTGGCAGGTGCAGCAATTTGAGATCTGATGTCAACTAACAGTTATGTAGTTATACCTGGGTGAAGTGGCTTAGTGGTTAAGTGCGTTGGACCACTCAGCGCGAGGTCGCTGTTCAAGTCCCAACCTTTACCACCTGAAAGTTTTTATTCGCTTCTCAAAAATGAATTGCCGTTTGGAATCGGCATTAAACTGTAGGTCCCGCCATTCGTATCAAAAATATAACTTCGCACACACAATGGTTGGAAAAGCTAGGCTTTAGGGGGGTATGTTGTATGGGTCGTTTATGCCTATTATTTTTCATTTTTTATGCCTGGGATGCGGTCGAAAATAACGAATTCCAAAAGATGTTACTATTTATTTTACACTGTTAAGTTTAGTAACTCTGCGTACTTTGATTAAAACCTTTTTTTAAATTTACTTTAAACTCATTTTCACAGAAATGTTCTTGTATTTTGAACAATGTAAAAATACATAAAAATCTTCAGAGCAATTTTTAAGAGAAATTAATTTTTCAAAAATGAAAAAATTGATTTAAATTTATTTGGTATGTGATTTAATGTCCCCATTCTTTTTGAGGCGGTTCAACATCTCAACTCATGTATCGAGATAGCTTCATATGACGAAGTCGTGCAATTGATTTTAATTTCGAAGTCAGAGTTTCGAATCGAAGTACATAGATATACATAGCTACTAAATAACAGAACACGGCAGCAATAATGAAGCTTTCATTTTTAAAATAAAATTGTTGGGCAAGTTCAAATCTCATAACTCCCAAAACCCTCAAATTTATGTTCGAATTCAAAAGATATGGAAGGGATATGATGATTTAACTACAAATACCTTGATAAGGGAAATAAATAACTTCATTGATCAAGAAGAAAAGTTCCACATACGCCACAATAGCCCGTTAAATGCAAGAATTTTATTATTTTTTTTTCATAATAAACGCGCACCCTTATTTTATTATGAATTATTATGATTTTGTATACCCTTATAATGAAGTAACACAGTGCGGGCTTAAGGAAGTGAATCATGAAACGAATATGCGAAGCTAATGGTACTGTCATAAGCGAAGGAATGGATTGGATTAGAAGTGACAGATAGGAGGTCATTGATAAAAATGAGAAAGAGAGTCCTAGACAAAACAGAGCCTTGAGGGACACCAGAATTTATTTAGTCCAAAACAACTTCTATTAAACGGTCCGAAAGGTAATTTCTAATCCTTCGAAGAAAGCTATCATCGATTCCAAATGCACGCATTTTCGACAAAACAGCTTGACGGTGAATAGATTGGTTCCACTTTTCGGTTAGATATGTCATCAATTCACCAGTGGATCTGTTGAATCGAAAATCGTATTGCCGGTCATTAAGAAGTTTTCGCGATTCAAGACATTTCATAAGCTGACGATTTATCAGAGTTGCAATTGGTCGATAAAAAGGGGGATGAAGATTCGCCTTTTTTCGGGACAGGCTGGACAAATGCTGTTTTCCATCTTCGTGGAAGGAACCCTGAAGAAGAGAACAGATAGAAAAGCTTACGCAGTGGTTTTGACACCGTGAAAGAACACCTCTTCAGAACGATAGGGGAAATACCATCTGGACCAGCAGATTTATGTATGTTGAGATTTTGAAGTACTCTTGCTTATCTACGAGTGCGGAAGTGAATTTGTCCCATTGAATGTTCTACGCGCTCGAGTATAGGCAAAGTCAAAGCTCAATCTGGGAGCGTTGAGCTAGCCGCAAAATGAGCAGCAAGCAGATTGGCTTTGTCTAAAGAGCTGACAGCTGGAATGTCATGCAAATGAGTGGCGGGATAGATGACGAGGCCGAATTTTTAATATTTCCGACAAACGACCAAAAGTTTTTACTAACGGGGGGACTTTGTAGTATTTTTTCCTCAGATTTTGCTCGTATGAGAATTTGACACGATTAATGTAGGCATTGCAGTCATTTCTGGCTCAGTTGAACTTTTTTCGGTTTTCCTCAGTTGGGTTCGCCTTAAATTATCGAAAACTTACCTCTTTAGCCCTAGCTTCTTTACAGCTCAAGTCAGATAGTCAGCTCAAGTCTTTAGATTTGATACTCTCTATTCTATTATGAATAAAGCGTTTCATACCCAGGTGAATTATATTTGTAATCATATCAGCAGCGGCATCCACGTCTTTGTCGAGGAAGCACAATGACCAGTTAAAACTCATAAAGAAACCGTTTAAAGCTTCCTAAAGGCTTTCGCGTATTGCCATACGGTTCTTTTAGCAGTTTGTTCCTTAACTGTGTGGTTGGTGTACGAAAAAACTAAGCGGCAATAATACATTTAAAGTGTATTTACAAGGGTGAGAGGTAAGAAACAAGTCCAGAGTGTTGGAGTTTTGACCGCTTATGTCCTGTATCCGTGTCAGCTCATTTACAATCTGGGTCAAATTATTAACTTCAGCAAAAATCTCGACATACCTTCCTTCGGGTGTTGTCTGTCCAGAATGTCGAAGCCAACTTAAATTGTGTATATTGAAATCGCCCGCAGTGACGATTTCAGTACGAGGATAAAGGGTAACAATTCTGGTTATAGAATCAGGCAGTGCATCAAACTCATTATAAGTTGAATGCTTGTCCCGGTTAGGGCTTCTGTAAATAAAACAGTAGTGAATTAATTACCTAAGGACGTGGAATTTTAGCCAAATAAAATTAAATTCCGGATTGGAACACTGGCCCTATTGAGGTAGAAGTTGGTAGGCTACATCACTACGTATATAAACGGCGAGAATGCGATGAGAAAAGAATAATGGTACTAAGTTATACCCAGGTAGGCTAACAGCTAGTTTATTGAGATCCGCGTAGGCGTATAATGAAAAAAGATTCGCCCTTAACCCACGAATACTACTCAGTCTACTCTTAAATTCATGTATATATGAGCTGTTATTACGTAATGAGCGAAATTTGTTGACTAATATTTTCGACTCCAAAATCATTTCGATACAAAAGCGAAGTCTGTAATAAGTGCGGATATTGATTGTCTCCATTTCCATATTTGGAAACATTTTAGTGTCTTAATAGTTAGTGATCCCAATTCAAACCAATGTCTCTAAGTATCGACTCACTGGAGCTTCTTATTAAAATAGGATTCCAAGTGACAAGGCTGATATGTAATTTTCTAAAATTTGTATTATTGTCTACATATTTATAAGGAACAATCTTACCCCAATGAAAATTTGTACTTTTCTTACAGAAAAAAAATTACTAGATCAGCATTATCTAACAACCAAAAATAGTTTAATTTTACCAAAAACTACAATGGATAATGTATCTAATCAACCAAACATATATGCCGGCATCCAAAAACTGCGGAAATTACTTTCATGGCCAAAAAGAAAAAGACTTATTCCAGTTGTGGTTGTGGTAGAATTTATTTATGAATTTCAATATAAATTTGTTAAAAATCTTAGGCTGCAATACTGCAACAATCATCCTAGTACATTGAAGATCTAAACAACAGCGTTACGCACAATAACAAGGAATTGAAAGTACTGACGGGCAACTATAATTGGAACGCCGTTTACTATATGCCCTTAAGAAGGAACTGAATTTATTGAAGATGCTAATGAAGTCTTCAAAATACGATGGTCAAACGACAGCTAAAAATATTCCAAGCAAAGACACTTCAGCTAGAGAATCCGTGGTTGAACCGATTGAAAATCCCACATTGAAACCATAATTTTAGGCAGAAATTAATGCTCATCCAAAAGTAATAGTTCAACGCAACCATAACACTGTTATGCGGATAGCCCCAGCTTCATTTCCAGCTTCAGCTCCAGCACCTGAACCGGTAAACGAAGGAAACAATTCGGTGCAAAAAAAACGTGGTGAATTAAACGTTCGCAGCTGCATGTTTTTGGCGACAATGGTGGTCAGCTAAAGACTCTTTGTAGTTATCCATCAACATCAGATGTCTGTTCCCCATTTTTAAGAGGATTATGTTTTCGATATTTATAAAGACACGTAACATGCACATTATTATATAAAAATTTATACAAGTATTTAGTACGGGGAGAGATGAGAGCTATTGAAATCTAATAGAATATAATTCGTGTATAACAATAAATTCATTCATGTTTTTAAAACCACACAAAAATTTAAATAATAAAACAAATTACAAGCTAAGAAATCCAATTTATGTATTTAGAAGTCTTTCAGTCCTCGATCGATTAATTTATTATATTAGTAATTGTCATTTCATTATTTCTAAAGGTGCGATCAGACGGTCATCCAAACTTGTCATCCGAATGACACTCTGACGTCATTATGACGTAGAATTTATCCTAAAGTGGTTATCCTATCTGAAAAAAACAAGTTTCTTACGTCAGCATGTCATCCGGATGACAAGTTTGGATGACCGTCTGATCGTACCTTAATAATTTGCAATCCGCTAGCTACCAATGAAAATATCTTAAACTAGGACACTAAACCCAATAAGTTTACATGGTCTCTAAAATCAGAACACTGAGCTGGCCCTACTGTTTGAATTTTAATTTTGTGTCAATAAAAAGTGTGATAGAAATATAAACTAAGAAACAGCCGCAGTTTTTTCCAGAAGGAGCAACAGTTTTACCCAAAAGAAGAGTAAATAAATCGGAAGAAGTGAATAATGTAAGTCATTTTGTTGAATATTACGTATGGGTGAACGGTATACAGCAAATCAAATTTCGCATATGCTTGTGCAAATAACTTTCGATTTTTAAAAGTACGAATCGTATTCAAATTCATAAAATTGAAGATTTTATCTCTTGCTCTGCATATTCTCTTTAATCATGTGCATAAAAACAACAACGTCCTTAACCTTTTGTTTTAGCACAATAATTTAAAATTTAATTGTGAGGATGACGTCTGCTCGCTAACTACGACTGAATCAGATTCCTCTTTTTCGATAAAAGTTATCGGTTGTCGCAATAAACATGTATGTGAACAGTTTTACATACTGTGTTAAAATTTTTATTCAAATATGCAATGATGTAGCTTTTTCACAACAATGTACAATGTGTGTTGGTTGGTTGTTGTACATTGTCACGCGCATTTGGTTGTGATTATATTGTTTAGGGACTCACTTTTCTGTTGTACTCGACCATTGATCTTGTTAAAGTGGACCTTGGGTTGCCTATCGTAGAGATTTCGTGGGGCTATCTATCTCAAAATGATTGTTATAGGCTGCATTACTATTTCGCTGAACTTCTAAAAATATTTCTAGTAATAATTAATAGAATGTCAACAGAATAACGAACAATGAATTATGTCCTAATGACGTTTCGTATCATTTTTGCTATTGGCAGAAAGCTATTGAGATAATATATATATATATATATATATATATATATAATATATATAATAGAAACGGCCACTGTATTTGTTTTATTTCCATAAGCAAAACAAACACAGGCTCGGTTTGAATACCTAAGTAAATAACCACATCTTCGATCGATATGATCAGTAACTTTTTTCCATTTTGCAATCCGTAGAAAGATTTTTTATGCTTTTAGTTTCTTCTTCTACCCCTTTATAGGGTAATAAAATATTAGACACCATGTTATTCTTCATGTACCACAACAGGTATCCATCGACACTGCAGTAATATCAAAACAAGTCGTTTCTGTATAAATTAACTGTAAGCCTGGTGTACTTTGAGATAGAGTAGGCAATTGTGACCTCTACTTCATAAAGGTTGAGCAAGAAAAAAACTAAGGGAGTTTGTTTCAGATAATAGGAATGGCCTGTACAGTTTTACAATATGAAAGTAAAATATGGTCTTATTGGAATATGACTTGGCTGTCATACCAAGCATATTTCAATCGCTCTCTGAACGCAACTTATTCATTTCGAAGGCCACTCGCACAAGAATACGCCCAGCAATAACTGAGTTCAAACAGTCATGCCGGTCAGCAGAGCAGCTAGATAGATAGAACCGATAGATGTGGACGTTTAGGAATCCCATTAATTCCTTTAATATTCGAGCGAAATCTGTTCGACAATCTCAAAAACTATTTAGAAGCAATAAATAAATAAATAAATAAGTAAATATATAATTAAATAATAAATTGATTCAGAGCTAGCCTTGCAAACTCCTTCAACCAGCAAAATCGACAGTCTGAATATATAAATAAATAAATACCATAACCAAATACATACTCAATACCTATTCATTGTGAATAAGTCAAATACTATGCTAGGCTTCATAAAGAAATGCTCCAAAGAATGCGTTGATCCCCCCCCCCCCCCCACGATACTCGGCCTTTGTACAATTGCTTCGTCCGTCCGCACCGTGAGTTTGTGAAGTTTGGACTCCGTACTACGTAATTCAATCATTCGTAGCTTTATAAGATTTGCCCTAAGAGTCCTTCCATGGGAAGATCCGTATTATCCTCCACTATGCTTGTTAGACCGATCATCCTGATGTACTGATTAACTAATCAGCGTCTAACTACTTGTCGTAGATCCGAGGGGTTATGCTTATTACTGTGTGTAGATTCCCAATGAGAAGGGATTTTTTGAATATAAAAGCTCCGCTGTCCTATTGGGTCATTTCTACGGTATTTTGAAAAACACTACTTAAGTATTATTTTTCTCATAGATCCATTCTATGAAGATTTATTCAGACAAGAGGAAATTTATGTCATGCACAGATCCTGCTGAATATTTTTCGCATCTAAAACAATTGGCATCACAGTTTCATTATATTTTCTTACTCATTGTCCCATATTCACGCTATCTACCTTTATTACAAAAAGACGTAATACAGCAAACATCACAGGTTTCTTCGGAAGGCTCTTAAAGATTTAAAATATCAAATCAAAGTCTATCGTAGTTATAAACGCACACCTTGCGTTGCTGAAAAAGATATGTCCCAGCTAAGAGCGTGAATGTAGAGGGTATAGGTAACAGTTGATAATTTCAGAGCTACAACTGAATTATCGAGTGGGTGCTGTTTTCCTATCAGCCATGTATGAGTGAGTGTAGAGGAGCAGATTGCAGCTGACAATTTAAGCACAATAGCTGAATCGTCATGTGGAACTGTAGTTGGTTCTGTTTCCGCTTCAATGAATGAATGTGTGTATGGGAAAAAACCGGCTGGTCGGATGGACAAAGGGATTTTGAAAACCACTTCTTGGTTGACCAGCTAGATTACAAGACGTGTAAGTTTTAAAAGAAGCAGTAAATATTATAAAGTAAATTAATCAGTTCGAAGAGGAATGTGAGTGATAGTTGAAACTACAAAAAAGAAAAACGGAAAAAAAGGCCAGGATCCAACGGGCCGTTGTCATTTTGCTATGGTAATTTTGGTTAAGCGTTGAAAATTAAGAATATAAAATCTCGGTAGGGTAGTGTCCCGGGGACACGCGACCAACATTAAACGGAAATTATTTTTCATATTCGGGAATTACGCGATCTTACGGTATCCCAAACGGCAAACCGTTCCTTATATTCTTTTGTTCTCTAAACGAAACAACGTAATTAATGAATTTGCCGTGCGCCGTATAACATAGCGGAAAAAAGGGCTTTTTTTCGTTTCAGATTTTCTCAACGGGTCAAAAATTTCTTGTTTTAAATTCTCTTTCAGAATCACCCATCGGTTGTTTTTTTCTAAAATTCTTTTTCAGGTTTCTCAATTCACCGAAAATTATGTGGCGCCCATTTTGTTTTCTTGTTTTTTTTATGAGCCAGTTTTGGCAGTAATAGATATTAGTAATAAGTCGTTAACGATTACCTCCATCCCAACTTGAGGCGAAAAGCGGATTTCAACTCAAACCCAACTATCATAATTCGAACGTTGAACCCATCCCTCGCTGAGGAACCAGCATCCCTGTGCTGTCACGTTACACCTTTCTCGATTTCGGATTTAACATTTTAATTCGACTTTTTTTCCTTGCGAGGATTTTTTGAGCTTTTTATTAATTTGGCCCGTCACATAAAGAATTAATCGTTGTAATTTGTCCACGAAACATAAAGTATAACACACAATAACATCTTTTTTGAAATAATAGAAAATAGGGTAGATACCTATTCATTTAAAATCATATAATTAAACTTAAACTCAAAAAAGAAAATATATATGTTGCATTCAAAATTTTTTTTTATTTTTTATGTTTGCAAGTCTGCAATTTATATTTTGAGTACTTTTTTTATTGGTCGCATTTAGTATTGGAACAAGTGATAGTTGTGGCGATGGTATCCAAACTATTACCTACCTATCGACGCCATTAAGTTTCGAAATGCAAACACAAACTCAATCGTCAACATCAAACTCCAAAGAAAGAAAAGGAACTTCAAAGATTTATCAAATGATCTTTTTTACAGTAAAGATATTTATAAACAACACGAAGAGGAATTGGTTTTTGTGGAGGAGGAATAAAAGGATTGCTTTTTTAATTTTGTTTTTGTGTTGTATTTTCCAAATACGTTATTGACCTTATTTTTTGACTTTGAGTTGAGCTATTAAAATATCCTTAAGAGTTTTTGGATTAGGTTCAACAGTTCTTTATATATATTATTTTACGATGTATTCAACCTTTAAAATTCGAAACCAACAAAAAACACATAAGAAACTATTTGCAAAAAAAAAAATTCTTTTTGTGCTTTATATATATATTACCTATTATTTTATTTCTTTATGTACATCCAATGGAAGTTATTAAGAACGTTAATATATTCACTTAATTCCACAAGTGCTTATGCATTGTTGCCGCGATTTCAAAATTTGGATATTGTCATCAAAATCGTAAGCAGAAATGAATTCATTTGCCATCCTCTTTCTTATGTTACTTTTCAACAACTGAGTGCCGATTTCAAATGCAACGTTTAAACATTGAAACATTTTTTTAAGCTGACTACGGCTTCATTCAACTACTTGTCCTGTTTTTTTAAGCTTGCTTGTAAAACGAATCTCTGCTTTTCCACCAGTGACAGCAACTGCTACATTGGGAGCAAAAAAAAATTTTCGTATTGGATAACCAGAATCACCAATTATAATGGCACCGGAAAATAGTCGGCAACCCTCGTTATTCCATTTGTGATAAAACCGACTACATTGCAAAATGAGACTATCATGAACCGAACCAGGATAGTTGCTATTTATTTCATAAACGCGGTAATCAGCACCAGAAACTGGCATCACATTAATGGAGTGACCACCTTTCGCTTGTTCATTCTCAGGTGGTGCATCAATTGGTATCAAGGTACCATCAGCAGCAGTACGAGGCATTCCAACGATTTGAAAAAAAATTGCTCAGGTACTAAATTAGCTTTTGCTGGCCATGCTACTTCTTTACTTTAAAACGTTGTTAACACAACGACACGCAGAAGCCTTTGAGACTCAATGGATATTTTCTATACAGTGATAATGGCTCCCGTTTCCCAGCCAGTGAAGAGAACGCTTCGCTACAATTTGTTGGGTGTGCTATTTGTGAACCCAGTCGTGACACTTAAATCTCAACACACGACCTTATTCTAGAAAATAAGGATATTCTAATGAAAAATTGATTTTTTCATGAAACGTTCTCGGGCGTCTCGAGATGTTTATAGTTTCTAAACGATTATCGCCAGCTATAATTAATTCTTCGTCTTCGAAAATTATATAATAAATCGTGAACCCACGCGTCAATATTTCGAATCTAAACTTTCGAATCGTAACAATCTTCTTTTGCTCTCCATTTAACGATGAGATTATGATCAGTAAAACGGGGATCATAACCCTCTCACTTCACTGCATTCCTACTGGTCCGCCTGTGGGGTTCGCCGGTTCAACCTCAAAGGCTTCCTCGCATTCTGGAACTTCTAATTTGATAAATCTTTGTTACGCCTGCTGTCATGCGAAGCATCTTCATCTCAGCTGCTGTCAACTTTCCCTCATACTTTTTGAACAGTGTCCAGCAATGTGAACAGTATGTAAGCGCCGGACGCAAAACTGCAGTGTAGAGCCTTCCTTTCAGCACTTTAGGGTCCGTCACTTTTCCCTAAAGCAGATAATTTGGAACTGTAATAATGAGCAAAGGACTTAAGACACTTCCCTGATGAACACCGACTTTTATTGGAAATTCATCGGTTACTCCTACGGGACATCTGACTTTTGTCTTCGCTCCCTCGCACATGTCCATGATCATCTGTACGTAGGTTCCAGGAACTCCTCGTTCTGTTAGCGCTACCCATATCATCTTGGTTGTCTATCGAATGCTTTTTCAAAATTAACCAGAATCATGTGAAGATCCTTTAAGGAAGCACGATGCTTTTCCATTATGATCCTTATACTGTGGATGTTGATTCGCCGTATTACTTGACTTGGGCGGTCATAGAATACCCGCCCAACGATCTTCATGGTGTGTGACATCAACTTGATTGAACGGTAATTATCACACAAACATCCCGACAGGGCATTGCCTCTTGCGAAAACATGCATACTCGGACTATCAGATACCAACTGTGGTGATCTTAAGGCTGTTAAGGATATACCGCATATATTGTGTGAAAGCGAGGCAATTTCACGAAGTCGTAGAAAATTCTAAGGGAGACACTTCTTCGAATTTTTGGAGGAAATCGACGGTAAAAACTTCAACGGCCTTAAAAGAGAAAGTGTTTATGTTTTTTGTCTACCGTTTAAGTACAAATTCTACCGGTTCCCCAGGAATCGCAAAAGGTCCGCTTCGGTGCCTATTGTTGTGTGTGATGACTCTTACATCACAACCCTGTGAAGCGTTAGTGCGTTATTATATTTCAGAAAAATAATTGGAATAAAATGGTGGTTTCAAGAACCCTTTTGCATTCACTGCAAGAAACCTTATTATCCATCTTAAGCGCCACGAGACCTTATTATCCATCTGCAAGAAACCTTATTATCCATCTTAAGCGCCACGAGACCTCAGCCTTCATACAAAAAACCGCAAACTTAAAAAAGTCAACTTCAAAATTTAAAAAATTGATACAGTGATACAGTTGATACATTTAACAATCTGAAATAAAGATACATTTGATACATTTTGCAAAAGAAAAAGATATATTTTTCAAAAAGTCAATGGCAACGCTGCACACAACATATAAGAAACGGGTAGAATAACGCCAAAAAGAAAACGAAAAAAGAGTGTGTGGCTGTAGTGGCTGTATGGCCAGTTCGTTGTGAAACAGCGGCTGCAGTGCGATGTTCATTTTTGTTTACTTACGAAAATTTGCCGTGTCATGATCGGTTAATGGATCAGTAGTCAGTACTAGCCAGTTCTTCGTCGTGTTGTTGTGTCGTTGTCGCGGTCGCGGTCGAGTTTGTTGATACTTGTGTTTTTCTTTTTTTGTTTTATTTCAGAGGTATGTGTTTTGTTAATTATTTTCTTTTGTTCCATATATTAATTTTTTTGTATTATTTTATGGGGGCGTTGCTGGATCGATACATGGTCGTAAGATGCTGTTGTTAGAGCGATACGGTCGACGGTTAGCTTTTTTTTGTGTCGTATCTGCATATTCGTCCATATGGTGTTATGCTGTCGTGCGGTGTACAGCGTAGTGTATATGTGTTTAAAATGAAAATGCGGTCTAGTGTTAGCGGGCATATTGAACTCTCATGGGAGTTGATATGAAAGCGAGGGTGAAGAGCATGCGATGCGAGTTAAATGACAGAAGAATAGGTCTCGCATTAATTCGAAGTGAAATAAAGTGTAGTGCTAGCAATATACCTTGCGTTGCATGATTTATATAGCGAGGTTAAAAAAAAATTTAAGTGTAGTGCGAGTGCTTTGTTTTGTTTACATTTTGAAAAAGTTTAAATTTAAAATTCTAATATGATGTAGATAATTAAAGTGCTGAGTATAATTTATTTCATTTAAATTATTATGTTGTATGCCGTTGTGTTGCTTGGCAGCGAGCATATTTTTTTGAATTCGAGACCCCTTGATGAAATTGTTGTTTTAACGGTGACGATTCGTGATAAATTGTTGGTTCCTTTGTGTAATTTTATAATTCTTGCTAAGCTCCATTTCGCCGGTGGGAGTCCTTCGTCCTTCAGAAGCACCAAGTCGCCTTAATTGTTTGGGTTTTCTTCGAATCGGTTTCATTTGGGACATTGTTGTAACTTCTTGAGTTAATTGCTGCTCCATCTTCTCCAAGAAGACTGAAACAGCCCTTGCACGCGTTTCCATCCTTCCAGGTAAGTAATTTTTTCCAATTCGTTCTCCATTAAAAAAGTGACTCGATGATTTCCTTGCACGAAGTCCAGTCAAATTTCACTTCTGCCTTGGTAGCTTTGCACACAAAAATTAAAAAATACGCCTTCAGCGTCTTCGCGGTCCGTCCTTTCCATGTTTTGATGTCCAAAGGGCCAGCATAATCTACCCCCGTGTGTGTAAATGGTCTCGACATCCTGACACGTGGAGCCGGAAGACTGCTCATCAGCTGAGTCATATGCTTCGGTGGGTATCGAAAACATATATTGCAACCGTGCATATGTTTCTTTGCTGCGTTTTTTATGCCCAGAAACAAATACATTTGATGTAGGTAAACGGCCATTTTGTGTACGCCACCCTGAAATGTCTTATCGTGTGCATCCCGGATGAGAAGCTTGGTAATCTTATGTGTGGACTTCAAAATTATTGGGTGCTGCTGGCTGTAACTCAGTGTTGAGTTTTGAAGTCTGCTAAATATTCGTAAAACTCCATCATCTCGAAATCGGTTGATTAATTTGAGTCCTCTCTCTTTTGTTTTTAAGTTAGCTGGAAACAGTTCGTCTTGTACATTTCATATGATGCACAGGATTGCTGCCCTCAGTTCACTCGGTGTTGATGGGCCCATTTTTTCTTTATGTACGCGATTACCCGTGTAATTAATTTTGTTAAAGGTGAATAATTTTGTAGTGCCGCGTTAATATTTTTGTTGTCAGTTATGGCACACATTTGTAATTTCTGAGAAAGTGCTGCACCTTATTGCAATCTTTGCAATTATATTGCTGCTTTTTGTTTTATTTGCACTTGCAGGAAACCGTTTTGCAAAAAAACACAATTTATTGTTTTTCGATTTTTATTAAACTGTTTTTTTCGTACTTAAACATTTATTTTATTGTCTTTAAATGTTTTAACTATTTAAAATGTTTTTTTTTATTTTCCGGTTTTCGAAGGACCAATAATTAATCATTTACACCTTTACAGTAACTCAAAGAATATAATATACCAATCGCCTTAAACGTACGTACAACAATGTCTTTATTCGCGCCAAAATGCGTGCTTTTATATAATCTTAAAATTGTAATGTGTTAATGTATTTAAAATTTCAATTGCAATAGTGCCAAACTAATTATTTTACAATAGGCAACTAGAATTCATTTTTAACATGCAATTGAATATATTAATAACAGATTATAATTATAATTTATTGCATTTTAAATTCGTGTTCAACAGTCCCGATAATAAGAATAATTCAATGCTTCGATGTCTAAGGGAAAAATACGTTTATATGACTACGTCGACAATCGGCAATCAATCGTTACTTCTGAAGTAATTTTCAATGATATATGTCTTTGGCAGGGTCGAGGTTTCGCCATTTTTAGCCAGCTTCTTGAACTGATATTTTTTGTAAAGGACTGTTAAAACAGTTTTATAAAACAATTTTTTATAATTCGGAATGTTTTCCATTTTAAACATGGTTTGTGTATAAATCAAAAGAATTAAATTTTCAGCTGGTGTGACATTTAAAATGTCACTTGTGTGTCAAAAGAGCTCTTCCAAATATAGAGAACTATTTGTGTCCTTTTGCGGAATATGAGTGTTCCTTTTGAGAACTCTCTGGATTCTCTATGCTGCGAAAATGATCTTACTTGTGGTTTCTTAAAACTTTTCTTAAGTAGGTATTTACCTAATTCTTAGTTGCAGTGCATAGATGTTGATTGCAACTCTTTCTTTCAATCTCAAGTGTGCAAATCAATATATTTCAATTTTAAATAATGATAGCTATCATCCTAGAAGTACCTACGTAGCAAAAAAGTGTGACAGTTAAATGTGGAATGATCTAGATGTTTGGGTTTTGGTATAGTTTGGAAATAATTATGCTCTGCGGTCGAATACCAAACTGCGGACTTATCAACGTTTCAAAAAATAAAATGATAAACGGCCATAAAACCTAGCTGAAACTATTGTGTATGCGAAGATTTGTGTTATGACACGCCCACACACCCACCGTCTCAACTAGAAATATAATCCGAAGCTTCGAAGGGAAATTATATTTCTTTCCATCTTGTTATCTATATCACCGTCACCCTTTTCCGAGCACCCATTGAAAGAGAAATAAATTTGCAAAGAAATTAATTTCCAAATTTAAATGCTTATATTTACTCCTTTCTTAGACGTAGTTGTGGACTTAGTCAATAACACCGACCGCGAATTGTTTGTCGTTGAGGATTTTAGCAAAAACCATTAAGTACCTCAATAGCTAATTTTTCTTCGATGTAGTTAAGCTCCCTAATTAAGACATCTTTTTAACAAAAACATATATTCTGTTAAATTATAAAAAATTCACCCATCTGCCAAGTGCATTTCTATTTGTGTAATTGTAACTTGTCCAAGCAATGTCATTGCACAGTCCAACAATTCTATTCAAATACAGATGTCGTAAAATTACAAAAATTCTATTCTGCGTTTGCGTTTCTTATAGAAATTCCTACATTCTTATACCGTCAACAATGTTACTAATATCCAAACACAAAAAATTATCTCATTGCGTTTAGATTGAATACTTTCAAAATAAAATAATTTACGACCGACAAAAAAAAACTTTTTTTAGGAAGTGGCATCGCGTAAAAAATACCTGCCTTTTTAAGTGAAAACCAATGGTGCTGGGGGCACGAAACCCCAACCGATATTCAGTGCTGATCATAAAAAACTAGACAATTTTTATACCATATCCTTAATAATTTTGGCACATAGTTTGTAACACCTCTTAATATTCGTCGTAGACCCATAACAGTACATATTTATGATCAGGACCAAATCCTAAGACTATTTAGCAATGTCCGTCCGTCCGTACGCAATGTTTAGGCCTTTAAAATAAAGCTAGGAAGCTGAAATTTGGACCACATACCCCCTAGGGTTCCGAAATGGTTAAGTGTAAAAGAATGTTTAATACGCATACTGCCACGCCTACAATTTAGAAAAAACCGCTTTAAAGCTTAAGTTAGTGTGTTACAACCTCAAGCCTCAAGCGGACTGTAGACTCTATTTTTTCTTCATCTCTGCAGTTTTCTGCAGAAATAATTTGCAAAGACTCCTAACATTTTTGCCTCGATTACCATGATACAGTAAACGGCTAATAACCCCACAAGCACCCGAATTCGGTTTCCATTAAGAGAGAGCTAAAGGACTTTGATCTTTTGGTTGCTTGGGACACAGAATTGGAGTTATGGCGTAACCGCTAGTGTTGCTCTATTGTACCTTTGCTTAATGTGTAGTAATACGAAAATGTAGTGACACTGTAACGAAATTTTTAGCAGTTTTAAAAGGTAATACCTAGAACCTGTCCGTCTTCTAGTAGTGGGTTCAGATCAGAGACATATCTGGCCAGTTTATGCGATTTTTGTTTTCTTCGACTCCTGAAACATGTCCGAGGACCCAACAGAGTGAAGTCATTGATGGCTTAGGTATGGCGCTGAGTGCCAAGAGGCAGTCTGTAACGCATTCAACGTTTACAAAGTTGCCAAAGTGCTCCTTTGGTTATTTCCATTTTTGGTGGTTCCGTCGGTAGGATAGTCTGCTTTCTTAGCCGAATATATCTCAGCCTGGAAGACACTGAACAACCAATTTTTTCTTAGCCATAACATCACTTTTCAGATCAAGTTGATTTGACCGACTGGTCATTGACCCCTTTTTGGTTGCGGATCTTCCATGGATCTAAGAATGTGAAGAAACTGAAGAAAAAGGGCGGTGTTGGATAAATATTTGCTGCATTGTTGCAACATCTTGCCAGGCCGCAGTTGATATTTTCGAATGTTGGTGTGGTTACCAGGCAGGCACATGTAAAAATACAAGGGAAGGTATTTTGAATGGTGTGTGGAAATCCTTGGATATATGTGGGTATGAGTTACTTTAGTTGGTAATGACTTTAATACAGCATTTATTTTTATTGGGTTGAATTTGTTTGTTTATTAATAATTGTGTGTATTTTTTTTCTCGTTGTTGCGAAAATGCATGCGGTAATCTTCTAAAGATGCGGTAGCCCGTGCTAACAACATGCACGATTCGCAGCACCCGAATGTACGATGTCAGGAGTGCGCCTACGTACTAATCTACACCACTACTTCCTTCAACCACTCTCTCCGCGGAACTGCCTTAAGGTAATATTTCGCGGGGCTGGTTAGCAATTATGATTTATTCTATGAAGCCGCCTCTTGAGCTCTTCTTAAGGCTTCTGCTCTTCGCAGCGCATACTATAAATTAACAGATCTCTATCCACTTGTCCTCCGACTGCGTTATTTGACTTATGAGGTTTTGTGGACCTAGCAGATTTACTCTTTCTTCTGTAAAGCGTGCGCAGTAGAACACTGCATGCGTCCTCCTCCTCATTTTGACATTCTGGACACGAGGGCGAACTATCGTGCCCAAACATGTTGAGGTATTTCCGGTATTCGCCGTGCCCAGACAGGACAGGACAGGGGTGATGTGGTAGTTACAGTTCACCCATGGTCTCTTTGTCCATCTTTCTATGATGAGAATGAACTTGTGAATCCGCCTGCCTTTTGTAGAGCGGTCCCACCTACATTGCCACAGCATTGTGGATGCTGCTTTTTCTTCTTCCTTAATCCTCTTTGCCTCTTGCCGGTTCGAGGGTCGCCTAAGATACACCGGCTTCATCTCATTCGCGAGGATGTCTATGGAGATCATTCTAGCTAAAACGCATGCTGCATCATCGGAGATACTATTGAAACCGCTAATCACTCTGATTGCACAAAACCTGTGAGCTGATGATAACTCTCCCCTACACTCATTTGTCGCCAATGCCCCAGCCCATATGAAAGCCGCGTATAAAAGTACCGAGCTGACCACTCTGGACAGCAGGATCCTTCTGGCGTATCCGGCTCCACCGATGTTCGATAGCAATCGGGAGAGCGCCGCCTGCATATGCGATGCTTTCTTACTAGGATACTCGACGTGGGTTTAAAAGCGCAGTCGATTGTCGATCATGAATCCAAGGTACCTTAAGGATTCTTTGGACCTTATTGTCTCGTTTCCGAGACATACGCCAGTTTCCGAGACAGCGGAAACTGGCGTATTCCACCGCATTCCGGCTGGTTATTAGGACAGCTTCAGTCTTTTGTGCAGCTAGTTCCAGGCCCTTAGAATCGAGCCATTCCTTTATCCTTATAACTGCCTCATCCGTGGCAGACTCCACCTCGGAATGTGCCATTTCCGAATCTTCGATCACTTTTTGTTTCCAAAAAGGTTAAAAACCAAAGATTAAACCTGATTTAATTCTAAATTTTAACCAAATTTAGTTTCAGGGTCTAAATAGGCTTTTATTATTTGAAGACTGCTCTGAAATCTACAGCCAAAATGATACTTCTATCGCGTTTGTCCTATTTTATAAAGTTTTAATTAATTACGTTATGAAGTGATCTAACGCACAAATCAGCCGGAGATACAAACAAACGAAACTCAGGCCTTGGATGTCCTGAATATTTGCTATTACAGATAAAAAATGAACTACGCTCGAAAAATGTAAAAAAAGCACCGAAATATACATATTCGTCAGCTATAGGTATAATAAAGTCTTTACGGAAGTCGCTGTTGGGTTCTTATCTGCAAAAAAAATTCTACATCAATAAGATTTATACAGCGAAAGGGAATTTAAAAAAAGAAATAGGGACATACTATTTTCACAAAATGCTACTCATTGCGGGCCATCTTCCGTCATATTATACAAAGACAAAGAAATCGAGTCATCCTTAGAAATGGCAGCTGAGTATTTTTAATGAGATCTCTACAAATATTGCTATCATTACGTATTCATGGTTTACTAATGAACCAGATCGCCAATTAGAGTTGTATAAAGTTATTTTATATATTTTAAAATCTTGGATTTTTTAACTCGTATTTATCTACAAGAGCATTTATTGTAACATTTTTAAACTCCTCGAAAATATTAAAAACTTGAATTTATAATTAATTTAATAAATTTATTCGTTTACATTTTTATTTTCTGAACTTTTGCGGAAAATGTAGCAACAACGATGCAATCGTTGCAGGGGGCTGCTCTGTAATGACCCACCTTTTTTTTAACCGTATGCTTTCACAGGTACCTATACTATATGTAGGTATTTAGAAAGTACTGTCTTTTCGAACAACAAATAAATATGTTTTGCATATTCGTGCTCAAGCATCAGAAAATTTTATATAAGTATGTATGTATGTAGGTGGCAAATTAAATTATTGGAAACGCAAATGTGAAATGACAAGAAGTTCTTTATCATCATCAATTGTATACCTATGTATAATAAATGAAAGCAACACAAACATAAATTAAAAAAATTCTACCAAATGCGACACATTTTTTTAGCGAAGAAGGTTATCAGTCGCCACTCAACCACAATTGCAACAGTCACCATACTATAAACAACTGTTTTTCTTTTTCTCTGGGTCGGTATGTGGCAAACAAAATTAATGTGAAAGAGAAGAAATACATTCGCTTGAATTGCGTCTGGCAGTGGGAACTACAACAACCAGAAGAACTACAACTTTTAATAACGCATTGCCCCTGCATGGTGATGATATGGAATTGGAACAGCTAGCAGAACTATATTGAAGAGAAAAACATTGTAGATTATTTGAAAATGATAAAGAGAGGTTGTTTACAATGAAAATAGCATATCTCACTCTTCCAACTCAACATTAATGCGAACCACATGAATGTCTATTTCAGATGAACAACTGCAAACATTTTCTGGCGATCGTAATGAAAATGGTAGATCTCCACTCTACGTCTGCGTACAACTGCAATTGCGTCACACTCCATACCAAGAAATATACCGATTCGGTGTGCTCAGATTTGTAAAACATACATCTTAATTTTTCAAGGAAAAATCTTTGCCCATGTTTGTGCTTCCTTGGCTTATTTTCATATATATGAAACGTAAGCAGATACATAGTTTACTAATGTTTTCATATAACATTTCTCCCCTTCGAAAAAACTTGTGTATCTCACGATTATTGCCGCCAGCAATACTTTTGCAAATATGACGGCATAATGGCGTCCGTTAGTTGCCATAGACATATTTCGAATCCCGGCGTCGCGTCGTTTGGTTTCGAGAACCATAGGCAGAATATTGGCGCCGTATTTTTATGTTTCTAGTTAAAATGAGAATGTGATATTGACGTCGCAGCATTTGGAAGTTTGGATTTGAAAATAGTATGTACATATATGTGTATGTATATGTAGGTATGTAGGCATTTTTCATGCAAATAAATCGTATGTTGAAAGCTACCTACTAATTGTAGTTAGGTAGGTAACTAGTTCTGAGCAATTTTGGATACATTTTACGTGGCTGTTATGTTTTTTCCCAGAATATCCAACGAAATCCACATTGCATTGTATAATAGGTCCCTGTGTATGTACATACATAACGGCTTTTGCTGGTAAGGTCCGCTTTTAGACTTCGGTACATATTGCGACTTTTTATTAGTACGAGGTACTTTTTGCAGATTATAAAATACATATGTATGTTTACCCAGGCAGGTACCTACCTAGCTTATTAACTTTAAGTTTTGCATTAGCTTTACCAATTTGAATCTGTAGGGAAAGTTCAGCTTAAAAAGACTTCACATGGACACACAAAGAAAGAAGACAGTTATTAGTGCCTCAGTTTAGGGCAAAAAACAGAAAACTGTCCACCTTTATCAAGGCAATATTGTTTGAAAGTGCGTAGGTATTTTTAAGGACAAACTCTTTTCAAAAAGTTAGCATGGCTTTGTTCTTGGTAAATCATGGGCTACTTACTTAGCTTTGTTGACTAATAGTTTTAATGAAGGATTACAATTTGATGTACTTACACTGACATTACAAACGCGTTTGACAGAGTGCATCACACCCTAGTTTTGGCTAAGCTAAAGTCTTCAATGCTAAAATGGGTTTTGAATAACCTGACTAATAGATAACACATGGTTAAGGTCGATTGTTTGACAGTTACTATGTATATTATCTATTAATGACGTTTATGAAATCTTTCTATTTTGTATGGTTTTGAATTTCGGAGATAATTTGAAATTATTTTCTCAGATAAATAATGTCGGAGTGGTGCAATTGTAATGCTTTGGAACTTAACAATCGGAATGTAAAGTTTTTTCAGTATAACGTAATTCGTGCTTCAATGTTGTATAGTTATTTTATAAATGATCTTTGACTTTAACATTTAGAT
Organism: Ferdinandea cuprea; assembly: GCA_963576555.1. Lineage (NCBI taxonomy): Eukaryota > Metazoa > Arthropoda > Insecta > Diptera > Syrphidae > Ferdinandea > Ferdinandea cuprea. The sequence continues at coordinate 48,962,656 of OY754962.1, forward strand.
GAAAATATCATTATGTCATATTTGACAATAGTTTGAGTTTGCATTATGATTATGTTATTGACAAGACTTTTTTAAACGTAATAATAAAGACTTTCAAGGCATAAATAGCCTTATTCTTCTATTTTTCTTCTGTAATTTGGGATTCGTCATAGTTGGTCTGCAAACCTTAAGTTTCAGAAGCGATGCAACTTCCGTCATGTTTATTCGCGATATTCTTAATTATCATATCAATTCGCCAGAATACCTATATAGGTATAATTCACCATAGGTGACTGCAGGTTAGAAGCTTATTGTATTCAGATTGGCACAGAACCAAAAATGGTAATAATGAGCCAATTACTAGGAGCAAAATAAGGTACATTCATTGAATTTTACAAACGAAATAAATTTTTGCTTGTCGCGAGCATATTTTAATAAATCCAGTTTCTCAACAACTAAAGTTAGGTAAAGAAATACTGAAAGGTAACACTTAGAGACGTAGTGTTTTGTGTTTTGCTCTGTGGTAGTATTAACAAAAAATCGACATATAACTTTACTTCTATGAGAGTAAATGAAACAAATGAATAGCTCTGTCCTTATTAACCTCTCTACATTCTATAATTTAATTCGGCTTTTATGGCTGCATGCTTCATTTAGGTACATAACTTAACTCCTCCTCCTTGACAGATATCATACGCCTCAATTATTGTTTAAGAATGCAGAGTTGAGGAATTCATTTTGAAATGTTAAGCCAATCAGTCCTAACAATTAGGCGTGTAGGTATTATTGTACAAGCATTATTCTTTTTTCTTTTTCTACAAGGTCTAGCTTATTTACGGTAGGTGTGACTTAGGTACACATTATAGATAGATAGATTTTTTATTTTGTATAGAAAATATTAAAATATGTTTTTTTACCGCACAACTTACAACACTGAGATATGGTATATTCGATTGATTGATTGATAAATGATTGAAATAAAATAAGTAATAATTATTTTAAATATATTTTGAAGGCCACATAGGACCAAAACCTATAATATTATTAAAGAAAAAATAAATTAACAATGAAAATTATATGTTGTAGGTATATGTATCAGTATCAGTAAGGTACGTGCTGAAATGAATACATAAATAAATAAAACAAGGAAATAAATACATAATAATGACACATTTATAATAAACAAATATACGAATAAATAATTAGATAAATAAATAAACATTTAAAAGAATTGAAAATGTATAATTATAACATATAGGTATAAATAAATAAATAAATACTACATATAAGCAATAATATTTCATGAGACCTGTTATTATATTTTATTCTTAATGTACATACCATCGTTCCGGATCGGGAACGTCCATCTAAAACTTGAGATCACTGGAACGATAGACATTGCCGGAAGATTTAGTCCCGATATACTCTTGGTTATTTATTATTATTATAATAAATTGGTTTTTATTAAATTAATTTACAATAAGAAGATTATTATTCAGAATTAAATTGAAATGGTGGTTTTTCGAGTTCCTTTTCTACTGCTTGTAGTATTACTGCTAATTCAGAATTCGATCCAACTTCTGTGACCGCTCGACGGATCACGTTGGTTACGAGTTTATGATTATTGAGAACTTAATACACAATCAATTTTTGTTCTGACAGTTATTCCCACTTTTGTAGGTGTATAATGCTCAATTACGTTGTTGATATTTGAGTTATTAGAACAACTCGATAAATGTCACTTTTAGAGACGACAATTGAGAGCACGATAAGAGTCAAGGCAAACTTGTGAATATTCTATTCATAAATGGCATTAATGCCCCAAAAAAGGGGATTTTTTCTGTAGTAAATGATAGTAATATACCTATGACGTGAATTAAATCCATACTCGATAAATATGGACAAAGTCGAAGCAATTTTTTTGTTACTCTGAAACGTCTAACATTTTATTGTGTTAAGGATTTAACGTGTCCTTTGTCGGACAAGAATAGTTTTGTCCCAGTCCCTCTTGCTAAATAAAAGACGTCATAAGAAATTTTAACAGTCTTAAAAAATGCTTCAAATGTATTGGAACAATGTATTGATGAAATGTTGGTGTCGCGACACGACCAACAATTCACGGACCCAGCAATCATATTGTTCGTTCGATCGATCTTAAGTTTGATAACTCATTTCTAATAAATTGACGGCGTAGAATGCTGGGCATAAAAAACCGATATTTGGATTTCATCTACATCAATAATGAAAACTTTGTCGTGCAAGGACATGCGTCTTTCGATGGGAGATTGGGTTAAAAAAAAAACATCAGTCAGCATTGTACTCCAAATATCCACATGTAATATAAATAGAAAATGATAAAGTTAAAAACTATCAGAATGAAGATGTAACTCAGGAAAAAATTAATATGAAACTGTCATATTTTTTTGTTTAAAGAATATATATAGACGCTGTATAAAACGGTTTAAAGTAGTGAGTGCAGTGGCTTAGTGGTAAAGTGCGTTGGACCACTAAGCGAGAGATCGCTGGTTCGAATCCCGACCTGTACCACCTAACAGGGTTCTGTATGGGACGTTTACGAATAATATTTATTTTTATTTTCTTAAAACACTTTGACGAACCCCACATAAATTACTGAAGCAACATTGATGAAATTGACTTTTTCTATAAGGAATTCAGCTCTCGGTTCTGTCCATTGTCCATGACAATTTCCCCTGACAGATGCGCTCAAGTCGTAACACCAATAAGTTAATAGATCGAATGTCATTGTTAATGAAGGGTCATCATCTAAGTCATTAAACCCACAAAGTGCAATTATAGTAATATTTGCGGCCCTTTTTTGTTCTCTTAAATTTCAGTGAAACACATATGTAACTCTTTATAGTCAGTCCTACAAAAAGTGGTTATTTTAAAAGCCATTAAAACATTGTGTACGCATCTATTTACTACATCTCTTTCAGAGTAACTTCCAATTTGAGACCATGTTCGGGCGTCATTGAAATCTGAATCACATTCCGTCCCACAACGAAAGTACTGGGTAATAAACTCCGGATGTGTGTTGAGTTGGCTTCTGCTTAAAATAATTTTAATTCTAAAGACCGAAACTAATACTATCATTCACGCTTTTGGCGTTTTTAACGACGTACGACGATAAAAATGTCCTTGATTTATTGGATATAAAAAGTATGACAGATAAGTGTCAACGAAAATACTCAAAACTAGTAAAGGCTGTTTCATAAGTAAGTGCCTGCTTTGATTTTGAACAAAACACATGAACACATTTCTTTGTGTTCAAGTGAGAGAATACATTTTGTAGTTTATTTTTTTTAACACAACTTTGGGTTCATGCCCGCCACTGCTGGATATGATAAATGTTATTTTTAAACATTTAAACATCTTGCGTTGATTATCTTCGCTTCAAGTGCAACAATTTTTCGTACTGACATACATATTTCGTATATGTCGAACAATTTTGGAACCAAATTTTTTATAACATAAAGTTGCAAACAATTTGATAAATGCACTGAAAATTGGTTTGACATATACCTACAACTGAGTAAAACAAAATCAAACTCGTCTTTCCTACAAATTCTTAAAATACTTTTTATAATAATTTTATTTCTCTTTCAGCGCACATAATACTTCTCTTTATTTTCCATGCATCACTAAAAATTGAACATGGATAAAAGGTGTAATATGGAACGAACAATTTTATTTTCAATTGGAAAACAGAGTTCGAAGCGAAGTATTGAAGACATAAAAATCTTCTACGCACTATAGCTTTCTTCATAGCCATTCAATGGAGACTTGAAACTGTGTCATGTAATTAAGTAATAATTATCTGAATTTATTTTAAAAATATTTCTTATTTTAAACATTTTAGGCACAAATACTGACACAAACATTTGATTGATTTGAAATGGTATCGGTGAGGTTCTCTGACAAGTGAGTCGGTTTTTACACTCCTAGAACCAATTGTTTTCTTTAAAGAAATTGTAAATGTCATCGAGATCGTTTCAATCACATAAATTCTGATGTTGGCAACAGCATAAGCACAGAATGCGTAGAATCGTTTCTCCAAATTCTTTGGCTGTGCAGTTTCGGCAGAATTCGTTATAGTCGATGGCGAATATTTGAGCATGCGTGCCTATCACGAATATACGGCTATCGTATTAGTAAAGTTAGGGAGAACTTCTTTCCGAAGCTTCTTTGATCGCAATTGCATGGCTACGCCACATTGGCCAAGCTGATTCCGCCTTAAGTTAGTTTTAGTTTTTTGTAACTTTGCAAACGCCATTAGTGCAACGGCTTCAATAGTTGCGCTATTTGTTCCTAGAAACCTCGCATATAGCCAATTCATCAGCTGCCCAGTGACATCGCTACGATGCGTTACCCAGCTATGGCGATGCTGTACTTGAATCGGATAGGAAACGGGTTTCATCACAGCGAATGGTATGGGAAGCTAGGATTGTTTTCGCCAAGCGGACGCCAAGAACAGCCGCTTGCAATTCCAACCTTGGAACCGATACTTCTTGACTGAGGCCTTTGCCATAACTCCACCTGATTATGTCCTTCAAAACGGAAGTAGGCTACCGCCGCAAATGCATTTTCTGACGCATCAACAAAAATTATTAGACTCACCCTTGAATCGTCTGGGTTCCAAGACACGTACCTTCGGGGAATCTAAAGCTTCTCGATGTCTTGAAATACATCGGATGAATTCTGTATGAATTCCAACCCAGGAATTTTCAGACCGTCGGACACTGGCTCATCCCAATCAAACCCCTCCCGCCGAACTTTCTGCAGTACGATGCGACCACGGATGATAAAATAGGAAATAAGGCCGAGGGGATCAAAGATTTTCATGACAATTCTCAGCATCTCTCGTTTGGTGATAACAGCTTCAGGAAGCAGCATCTTTTGTAAAGCTTCCTTCATTCAAATGCGATGAAACATTTCTTTCACATCAGCATTCACAGCCACTGCTCGTTCACGAAACTTAAAAAGCCCCGCATGAAGCGGAACAAGATTGTGCGGACCCTTTAATAGATGAGAGTTTAATGAGACTCCGTTGACTTTGGCAGCGACATCAGCAACATCTCTGGGTTTAGGCGGAAATTTGTTAGGATTTTCCACTAATAATGTTGGAGCATACCAAACGCGCGGCCTGTCCTTCACCATCTCCTCCTTCGATGCAATCCTGGCGTATCCCTTCGACAAAAGCTCCTTCATATGCTGGTCAATAATTTCTCTAAGCTTAGAAGACGGTGCAAGACCATAGGATAACTGTCTGGAAGCTTGACATCATCCGAGCTCCAAAGCAACCCAATTTCGTAGCGGTTACCAGTCAGTCACAATGTTTGTTGCATTATATCGACAGCCCGAATTAATTCTCGACTAATTAAGTCACCCTTAGGAGCCATGACCCCGAAATCCTCGGTGGTGAAATGATGCTTCACGAGATTATGGAGATCATCTTCAGACTTAATTGCGTCGTGGAACAATAGGTGCATCGATGGACTTACTGCCTGGCTAGACGACACCTTGAGCGTAGGAGCCGACTTCTTGAACACAATCCATCCCAGTAGGGTTTTGACGGCACATTGCTCCTCATCTGTACCATGACCTGTACGGTGACCTTTTCCCAACGAGAACTTGGACTGGTCTCAGTCAAGCAATAGCTTCGGCTTGGCATTATCCAGGTTTATTTAAGAAAGACCTCTCAGATGGGGATACAGGCTCTGCAACTCCGTAACATTCAGCAACTGCTCAGGTATCTTCAAGTTTTTAACAGTGTAAACATTCTTTAGATGGTGACATCTACGGTTCTTGACCCCAGAGACTGACAACCTAGTCCGAATGGAATCCTCATGACGTGAGACTCCATTGAAGAGTGAGACCTCTAGGATTTCCATCTAGCCCAAGTTCGTCGAATAAATCCTTTTTTACCATTGACAAGGAAGAACCATCGTCGAAGAAAGCGAAAGTGTCGGCAATCTTATTGTCTTTCCCATGTATTCGAACTGGGACAATCTTGAACAAAACTGACAGATTTGTTGCCACATGAGAAGAGTGGATATGCGGCGAACGTACAAAAGGTGGTGCTGCGGTGTCTAGATCGGATTTGCTAACATGAGTCTGGTGCAGCAATGGATGGTGACGTCCACTGCAACCGCCGGTCCCACAAGTTCTTCTCTGGCGACATTGTCTCCAGTCATGCTTCGTAGGATCCAAGCAGGAGAAGCAAACGCGTTTTTCCTTGGCGAGAACTAATCCTTGGTCTTCAGAATGACCGTTAACGTCCGCCACAAACCCATTGAGTTTTACTGCCCAAAACCGCAGCTTCGTAATCCAACTTTGATGTCAGTGTCGGCAAATTTAGCAAATCCGCAGTTAAGTCGTGCACCAGCACGTCGCATCGACCGAATATTGCACGAAGTGAATCCATTATTGCGCTTGCGTCAGACGAATACTTTAAGCGATCATTACCAGCTGATACGCCTCACCCTTCAATGCTTTACGCAGGCGTGATACATTTTCCTTTCCGCTATACTTTCCCTCTATCGTTGTCGTTTTAAAAACCTCCTCAAAATATGGCCACGCACGTTTGTCGTCACCGGAGAAAGGCGGAAGCTCTTGCACTTTGCTCCGATTCAAAATCGTAAGTAGAGTGGCCATGTCTGAATCTCGAACTGAGGACTCTTGGAAACTCTGGCATCTCGCGTACCGGCGTTGACTGACGGGGTGGAACAATGTTCCCCAAAATGGATTGATGACTTGCCTGAATTTTGCTAATGATGTCTAATTTATCGCCTGATATTCTGCTAGTTGCAGATTTTAAAACTCCTTCTGGTGCTTCTGGGTGATCAGACCTTGGTGCAGATTTTGCCATCTCCAATTTCATCTCCTGCATTTCCCTACGCAGCATGGCTAATTCACTATCCCTTTGGGCAACGGTTGCTTGAGCAACTACCGCGGCTTCAATAAGGACATCCACAGAGACTCCGACTGCATCTTGACTGGAACGAGTTGTCTGGGCATTATCGCTGATGATCGTACGTCGATAGCTTTTGCACCCTGATCAACATAAGCCTCGCATGTACTCTCGCTGCAGAACCAAGTCGTAACTGACGAATAGTAACACACGAATAGTGCATCTATCGCAAGATCCCATGTCGTCGTCGTCTTCCTTACGACATCGGACAGCATTGCAACATTTCGATAGAAAATATTCAATCCAGAAAATTACTGCTTAGAGTGGATGAACACCACCAATAAAATAAAATGCTGTTGTCGCAATAATTTGCCTGCCAAAAATCCGGTTCTGCAACAAAGGTTGGTAAAAGTTTTTCCAAGCGAAATGTCAAAAAATTCCACTCGAAAATCCAATTTTATTTTCTATGAAAAAATTCGACTCGAAAATCCAATTTTATTTTCTATGAAATAAATATAAAAATAAGAATTATAATAAAAAATTCATAGAGAAGTCTAACCTCAACTTACATTGCTGAAGAATTTTGTAATATAAGCTAAAGGCAAATTTTAGACACTACGAATATAACGATTAAAGCAAACCTAAGATATTTTTTAATATGATTTTGTTTCTTCAAATTTCAAAGTTACCTTTACAAATTGCTTAAGAAAAAATTAAAAACGTGACTGCTAGCCGTCGTCACTTAACAAAAAAATAACGTCATTTTTCACAATACTTTCGAGCAGCCAAGAACTTGATGCACGTAAAAGAGAGAGCAAGAGACAGCGAACACTTTTATTCCTTCATTTAATTTGCACTGCGAATATACGGCGAAATGAAAGCTGCCTGGAAAAAAAATAAAAACCGAGTTCTTTATGCACTTTTAAGTTCTTGGCTGCTCGACCCTCTATAATAAAATTATGTTAAATAAAAAGGAAAGGCTTTCGCTCTATTTGGTTTTATGGCTCGATGACAACCGGTTTGTTATAGGAGACATCACATATTGAACGCGAGAAGTTTTCCAAATTCATGCAATTTGACTGGTTGTTCTTTGGTCACAGTCGACACATACAGAGCTGAACATTGACATTTAAAACCTAAAATTACTAATTTATTGTCACATTTTTTTAAGAGTCCTCTTAGATTTCAAAATATTAATCCAATGATTGATAAGTTCAATTGCTAAAAAACTATAGGCACCCACACCACATGCCATTCGACAGTTTCAACACATATTGACCGTACTTGGAATGTGTTTCTCAAGTCAAAATGAGGTGCAGTACTTTTCTTAATCTTTACAGCTAGTTTCATACTTATTTTATTTTATTTAATAATAGTTCTAGATTTCTTTACTAATATTTAATATTAATATTTGCCAAGCCACATGGAACTAACATGGGATCGTTAACTTTATAAATATTGTCGCAGTGAATTGCACATGTTGTACCTATCAGGCGAATGGTATGAATTAGAAATTATTGGTTCATATTTTTTTTTAAATTTTGTGAAACCACAAGAGAAATAAGCAACTCTCGGGGCTAAGCTGATGTGGGTTTCAAACTCCAGTTGACTTGCTATAAGAATGACTGAAGAAGAATACTCGAACCATTTTACGACTTATCATTTCTGATATTATGCAAATGCCAAAACCAGTTTCCAACAATGATTATCTATAATGAAAATACTATATATAGAAGTTACGTGGATCAACACAATAGGGTATTCAAATTTCACCTAATATCGTTACAAGATGTAAGAACAATATGCAAATCATCAAAAAATAAAGCGGATTTCGATAAAGTTAGCCCTATAATGATACTAGACAACTGTAATAATTTAATTAACACCATTCTGCAATTAATAAATAAATCACTTTTAACTGGTGAATGGAGCTAGGAACTCATGGAAAGATTCAATGATCACCCCGGTTGAAAAAATTACAAACACCAACAAATGTGAAGAATTTAGACCAATAAATACTTTAAGGACAGACAAAATATTAGAGGCAATAGTTTAAAACAACTAATGGAATATATCGAACAGAATAATATTTTAACAATTTACCAATCCGGTTTTCGGAAAAAGTATTCATGTGAGACTGCAGTAACCCATATAATAAATGAATGGAAAAATTGTGCAAAGCGGACGAAAATAATTGCACTTTTTCTTGATTTTAAAAGAGCGTTCGAAACGATTGATCAGGAAATATTATTAAAAATATTGTATAAATGTGGTATCAAGAATAAGGAACTAAATTGGTTCAGGTCATTTATAACAATTAGAACACAGAGGACAAAAGGTAAACATAAGGAAAGGCTACAGTCCGCTTGGAGCGAACAGTATGATACCCTATCCCTATCCCTATATGCCCCAAAAAAAACCTTAAGAAGATTATCTATAAAATTTAGAAAAAAAAAAATCATTTTTTGAAAAAACGCCCCCAAAAAGTGGGCGTGGCCAAAAACTTTGTATGGGCGATATATTGGAAAAAATATTGGCTAAATATCTTGTTAAACACTTTTTTTCGGTTTCTATGAAAATTATCGAAGAAAACAGCATTTTAGTGAAAAACGCCCACAAAAAGTAGGCATGGCAATAAACTTTATATGACAAACTTATAAAGGAGGGCAGTGCCTACATATCTTGTGAAGGTTATAACCCTCTATCTGACCATCTGTAGCTTTAAATCGGTTTTTTCTAAATTGTGGGCGTGGCAGTGGGCGTATTCAAAAAAATTTTACACTTAACCATTTCGGAGCCCTAGGGAGTATGTCGTCCAAATTTCAGCTTTCTAACTTGAATTTAAAGGCCTAAAAATTGCGTACGGACGGACGGACATTGCTAAATAGTCTTAGGATTTGGTCCTGATCATAAATATATATACTTTTATGGGTCTACGACGAATATTAAGAGGTGTTACAAACTATGTGTCAAAATTAATATACCCTTAGGATAGGGTATAATAATTCGATATCTGAATATATTAAAGTAGAACAAGGAGTTCCTCAAGGATCAATTTTAGGGGTAATTTATTATCGTTTACAAGAACCAAAAAATTGTGCAAAAGCGTGTTATATGCTGATGATAGTCTAATACCTATACGCTCAAGGAGACGACAGTGAACAATGGAGAACCATGTTAAACAACGATGTAAAACATCTTAACGAACAAAAAACTAAGTTGATGACAATTAATATAGATAGCGAATTAACTATTGAAATTAATGGGAATTCGATCAAATACGTTAAAAGCATAAAATATCTAGGAATGATAATAGACAAAAATTTAAAAACGGAACAACAGATCGACTTAATATGTAAAAAATATAGGGAAAAAGATTGAATTTTTTAAACGAACACGAAAAAGAATGGACTATATAACGGCGGTTATTGTATACAATACTACAATAAAACCACATTTTAAATATTGTTCTACAATTTTGTTTTCATTTTGCAATCTAAGTTGCAATATAAGGCAAATGCCGGATACATTGAGATGGTTGGATATCAAGCAGAGATTGGAACTGAATGCACTGCTCACCGTTTTCAAAATAAAGTATGGCGAATCACCAGCATATTAAACATGGGAATTTAGACTCGTAAGTGAATCTCAACCTTACAACCTACGAAACGTCATATGTCAACAGATGGACAAAAGACAATACTATACAAGGGAATAAGGCTGTTTAACATGTTACCAACATATGTAAAAACCGGTAAGGTCGCCTAATGCCGGCCGTCCCCAGTGCCCGGCCACTTTCAAGGAAAAGCGTCGTAAGTAATAAAACTGTAGCCCTTCTTCTTTGTCTTATGCCTTCAATATATCGGTCATCTCATTCTTATGATATGTCAAAAAATGTATTTACATTACACCGGCTACTCCCCAGCTATAAGTTCATTTGTTGTGCGACCTCGTCGGGACAAGTTAAAGCTAGATTTTTGTTGTGCAAACTATAGTGAAAACTGCTCCGGGTTTAGTGATTTATGTGAAAACTATTGGGGTGAGTATTTTATGTGCATTTTTTTATAGTTATATACCTTATATTTTAATTAAAACTGTTTTAAAAAGTGAAAAAATGTTTTAATTACGGTCGTTTTTAAAGGGGCCGGAGATAGGACACACAAATAATAGGTGTTGCTTAATTTCGGCCACCCCTGGCTGAAAATAGGAAACACTTTTTTTTGTTTGATTTTGAATGAAATGCAAAATCTGAATAAGTGGCCTACAACAACAATCTCCAAGCAAAAAAGCCGTTGAATTTAAATAAAACGCCAGTTTTCGGCCGTCCTTTTGCAACACAAAACCAAGCGGCCGAATATTGGAGACGTGTGTCCTATATTCGGCCCCTGTTGAGGTTTTTAAAAAATAAATCATTTATTGCTGTAACTTTACGGATCTACCTCATATTAAAATAGTTTAAATTTTCAATTGAAGAAGAGGCGAAAATGGTGAGCTGGCTAATAACCTTGGCCAGATGTGGTTTTCCTCAAAATCCAGAAAATCTTCTTACCACAGTTCAAAATATTTTGAAAGATGAAGGGCGAAAAACTCCCTTCAAAAGTAGCAAACCAGGAAAAAAATGGTATTACAACTTTCTGAAGCGCCATCCCAGCTTAAGCTTACGAACACCTGAATCTCTTACGAAATCTCGGGCTGCAATTACGGAGCAGGGAATTAGAAAGTGGTTCCGAGACCTTCAGAGTTATCTTAAAGAAGAAAACGTGGAAGATATTCTCGAAGATCCCTCCAGAATTCTTAACGCTGATGAGACCGGCTTTAGTATGGCCTTCAAAACAGGAAACGTGCAAAAGGATATAAAAACGTTTATCAGATAAAAACTGGAAATGAAAAAGAATCTCTGACAGTTCTTCTGACATTCACAGTCTGCGGAAAAACGCTTCCACCTATGGTCGTCATGCCTTATAAAAGATCACCTGGCTGGTTGAAAGTTCTACAAAATAATCAGCCTGATTGGGTCTTTGGAAAAACAGAAAGTGGGTGGATGAGAAGTGAAACGTTTCTCCAATATGTTAAGGAAGGCCTCCAACTTTGGCTTTTAGAAAACAAAGTCAAATTTCCAGTTCTATTTTTTGTCGACGGCTATGCTTCACACTAATGCTTCTATTGTTATAATTGGGGTGGCCGAGTTCAGGAGCATCGGTGGCCGGACTTAAAATACAAGGGGCCGGTAACTGGCAAATATGTGTTTTTTTAAAAAAAAGTAAATATAGTATTGTTTGAAACAAATATATTAATTTTAATATATTTAGATCAATTTGAAGAACTTCAAGGAATACTAAATTAGAAAAAACATTCCAAAAGGTTTAAAACTGCATATTTTATGCTATATTTTCTGTGAAAATTCTCTTAGGGGGCCGGCCACTGGCGACTCTACCTATATAATAAATTACTCGTTGAACACACCTCTACGGAGGGAAGTCAAAATACACTAATTGGACAAAGAAATTCAAAGTAATAATCGGTTCCTTTTCTTTACTCCTCATTGGCTTTAAGGAACACTTGCTTTCGGTTCCGCGAGCTGAACAGAATAAATGGCGAGACAGCGCTCGTGGGTATGAGAGGCAAAGTCAATCATGCCAACAAAATAAATGTTAAAGAATAGCTAAGTTCTTTTATAATAAAAAACGCTTTCGCTTTACAAGTCAGACACAAAAAGTACTGAAATCTAAAAAAGAACGCCAAGTTTGTATTGTAATTATCAAAAATTTTACAAATAGTATTTATATACATTTTTATACTTGGCAAGTTATCCAATTTTTTGAAGATATATATATATATAAAATACCCAATTTTTCACCCCAATTCAAAAACATGCCAAGTAAATATAAAAATGTACCTAAATATTTGTGAAATTTTTAATAATTAAAATACAAACTTGGCGTTCTTTTTTAGATGTCAGTACTTTTTGTGTCTGACTTGTAAAGCAACCGCGTTTTTTGTATAAAAGAACTTGGCTATTCTTTAGCATTTATGTTTTTGGTGTGATTTAAATACTTTTTGCAACAATTTTCTTATACGTGGAAATTTTGCAAAATTTTCAAAATTCTAGGGTTTTCGAACGAACGTAAGCGCTGTCTTTCGAGCAAAATACAATTTGTTTCATAACTTTCCTTGTTTGCTCTTAAAAGAATGACTGAGATGTAAGATTTCATAACTATAGAATGAGTTCGATATATGGGCGGTTGCCACGCCTCTTTTTTGGAATATACACAAATTTTGTGTCTGTTCTTAAAATTTTTCCTCCACGTATAATTTCATAGTTCTAAGTCTTTTGGGTGCAAAGTTAAAAAAAGGGGCGGCTAGCACGCCTCCTAAATGGAAAATAAACAATATTTCATTTCTTTCCGAGTTTGTTCTTAAAATGCAACCCTCATGTAAAAAATTATAATTGTAAGTCTTTTGGGGGCTGAGTTAAAGAATAGGGGCGGCTACCACGCCCATAAAAGGTGAATATGTAATATATTGTTTTTTTCTGAGTTTGATTTTCAAATCCAACCCTCATGTAAAAAATCATAATTGTAGGTCTTTTGAGGGCTGAATTAAAGAATTATTAGAATTACCACGCCCTCTAAATGGAAAATAAACTATATTTTATTTTTTTCTGAGTTTGTTCTTTAAATCCAAGCCTCATGTAAAAAATCATAATTGTATGACTTTTGGGGGCTGCGTTAATAGAAGCGGGCGGTTGCTACGCCCCCTGGCTGTAAAATCACATATGTTAGATTTTTCCCTGTGCTTTCTACGCAAACCCTATTACTGTGCAAAATTTCAAGGTTCTACGATGATTGGAAGTGCATTATAGTTTTCATGATCTGTCAGTGAGTCGGTTATGTACGCTAAATTTTATGTCTCTAGTTTTGTTGTAAGCGTAGTTAGAGGGGGTGTCAAAATGGCCTGAGTTGGGTCGTATAAATAAGGTGTAGTGCCAAACTTGCTAAAGAACTTGGCTGGGCACTACCGATTGGAGAAGAGCTAGTTAATGATTTGTGAAACGCGTTTTCACAAGGTTAAAAACTTGTAGGTTAGTAATTTGTGACTAACCAAGAAAACACCGGTCTGGCAGGCATTCGGAGGGTGCGTCCCTATGCTCCGGACAAAAAAAAATTGTGTTTGCAAGCCTAGTACCTATGTATGTTTTAGTTTACTTAATGTACGTACGTAAAAATAATCATCTGCCAGGGTTCTGGCTTTAAATATTTATAATGAAATGAGAAATATGTAGAATTTGAAAAAAACTTTTCACGTCATTTTATTCTTTTTTGCACCCTTAATTCTAAACAATCAATAAAAATTCTTGATAATTTTCCTGTTACAAACCAGAAACTAGAACCTTTCCCATTCAACGTATAATCGGAAAAAGCTGGCCAAGTCTATTAAAGCATATTAAAACGTATGTGTATAATGAAAGGTTTAGTACTTGGAAGAGTGGCCTTTATCTTTTAGTACTGCTTAAAGTTCTTTGAACATTGATTGAGCCAATTTTCGCCGACCTGTTTAACTTGCTTTCAATAAGTCTCTTTAAGTAGATTAGGCTCCCATAACATATTAGACTTACCATCTGATCCATGTAGATTAAGTTTTCTCTCATCTGGAAAGAGAATATAAATGAATAAATGGTATTTTCCTTGCAATTCTGTCATAGAAATCAGACCTATGCAAAGTGTTGCGAGCGTAGTTCAAGCGCGTATCTTACCCGTTCCTTTTTCGATAAAAATATTTAACTCTCTTTGAAAAGGCATCTTTATTTCGCTTAAAATACTCCGTTTTTCTCAATCACTCAATATTTTTCCATGCCCTTCTATGCTTTCATAGTTCCTCAGGGCACAATTTTATGACAACGTATAAGAAATGATACTTGACACTTAGAACATATAAAAATACATATACATAACTATCGAAATAATGAAATATGTATTTTACACTTCTACATTTCTATTGCATGTTCATGATTTCTTTAAAATATGAGTTATTTAAAGAGAGAAATATAAACTGCCATAATGTCAGGTGTTTTCTGCAGTTCGATGTATGTGATTTTCCCCAGGCAGGCGCCTATAAAACATTACCTTGGCTGCACGCTACGTTGGATGTATATAAATATAGAGTCATCTAAGCGTAAGATCAGTAACTACTGACAGCTTTTTTGTGTAAATGTATTATTTTTTTGAATTAAGGCTTAACTGCATTCGGCAAAAAAAAATCGATATAAACAACTACTGCTCTCATACGTATTGTATTCTAGTGTTAGACGTCTGCTACTGCATTCAAGATCTGTCGTCAACTTGTGAAATAGAGAATATTTGCAAAAGTGTTTAGTTGCCTCAAAATTGCAGTAATTTTTTTGTGATTTAAAGCCAGAAATATAAATTTTATTTTAGCACGCGATTATCGGCTCAAGTGCAAGTTCGAAATACGTTCAGTTTTCTAATTTTTGTTTACATTATATTCAGCCATATTTGAAGATATTTCGTTGGAATTCTATAATTATTCATACTTATAGTAAGCCGTATCAAGTGAACAATTACCATATGGTTTATGAAATACGGTATCTCTTTCATATCTAAACATTTGGAATATGTTGATTTCTCTTGGAAAAAGATTAAATAATTCTTAATGTATAGAATTATTTCAGTGCTCCAACATTAAGGTTGCAAACGCTTCTTGGTGAGTTAACATTTATATTCGCTTTCGAATAAACTTAGCTCAATGCATATTCTTAATTTTTTTACAGAATCAATTAAAATAGAGACAAACTGTACAAATACAACTTAGCTTCATTGCTAGATCGGCAACAACATATTGTAAAAAAATTACAATGGAAAATGCAAATAATCAGCGGTGCAGCCCAGAAATTTATGCCGGCATCCAAAAACTACGAAAAACTCTTCAACGGCCTGAAAATGCAAAACTTTCCCCAGTAAGTTGTCCCAGAAGTAACGATTTTATTAATCAATTTGTTATAAATTTTAGACTGAAATACTGCAAGAATCATTCACGTACATTCGCCTTTTGAGCAAACGTAATAAGTGTAATAACGTGGAAATGAAAATGTTAAAACAACAATTAAAATCGGAGCGCCGTATGCGATTCGACCGAGACAAGGAAATGCGTATATTAAAGATGAAAGTGAAATCTTCAGAAAACGTTACAAAGGCGACAGCTAAATTTGTCAATTTGATTTCAAAGCAATTAAAAACACCTATAATTTGCAATGATTCTACTGATAGTATTCAAAATGAACTTCGTTCAACTAATAATGTTCAACCAATAATTGGTCCCATTTTGCAACAATTACTTCAACCAGCAATTGATTCTCATCTCCCAGCACCGGGACACGTAAACGGAGGAACCAATTCGAGGGTTTTAAATCGTTCGGAAATTTATTTTCACTCATTTAACGAATCTTCTCGAGAGATTCCACATTTATTAGGCGATGTCAATTCATTTGATACCAATGTTGACAATTCAGTTGGCAACAATGTGGCCAATTCGCTTGCCAACAGTGAATGCAATTCATTACGCAATAATGAGCGCCAACTATTTGGCAACAATGAGGGCCAATTATATGGCAATAACTGTACTAATTTGTATGGTAACATCGAGGGCCATGTATATGGAAACAATGAGAGTCAAGTATATGGCAATAACTGTGCCAATTTAAATGGTAACAACGGTTGGCATATATTTGGCGAAAATTTTATTCAGTACTTAAATCTTTGAAATGTTTTCCCGTACTAATTGGCGATAATAAACATTCATCAAGATCAGGGGCCTATAACACAACACAACAAGTAATTCTTGGACAAAAGATAGTAATATAAATGTAAATAGTAATATAATTGTTATTAACAATAAGTTCATTGATTTTGTTAAAACCACAAAAAAAAAAATATGTATAAATAAAACTAACGATTGATTCGTATAATCACCAAACTTTCACGTTTTTTACTTCGCAAGCTGAACAATCATTTTAAAGAATTTTAACAGAATATTGGGCAAATATTTTGAACTTTGAAGAAATATACGTTAAAAACCTCCACTACAATAATAAATAATAAATAATAAATAATAAATAATAAATAATAAATAATAAATAATAAATAATAAATAATAAATAATAAATAATAAATAATAAATAATAAATAATAAATAATAAATAATAAATAATAAATAATAAATAATAAATAATAAATAATAAATAATAAATAATAAATAATAAATAATAAATAATAAATAATAAATAATAAATAATAAATAATAAATAATAAATAATAAATAATAAATAATAAATAATAAATAATAAATAATAAATAATAAATAATAAATAATAAATAATAAATAATAAATAATAAATAATAAATAATAAATAATAAATAATAAATAATAAATAATAAATAATAAATAATAAATAATAAATAATAAATAATAAATAATAAATAATAAATAATAAATAATAAATAATAAATAATAAATAATAAATAATAAATAATAAATAATAAATAATAAATAATAAATAATAAATAATAAATAATAAATAATAAATAATAAATAATAAATAATAAATAATAAATAATAAATAATAAATAATAAATAATAAATAATAAATAATAAATAATAAATAATAAATAATAAATAATAAATAATAAATAATAAATAATAAATAATAAATGCCCTGGGACGTCGATATCCTATGACCGCAATAATTTCCAAACCCAAACTGATTCCCCAGGAGTTGCAAGCTTGGCTCTTGAGGAGCGAAATGCTACAAGCAAACAGAGCAGTGTACCTTTTCAGAGGTCCGCAAGGATTCTACGCACACCATCACGGAATACAACCCCACAGAACACAAAATCATCCACAGAAACGAGGAGAACAACAAAGATGTTTTTATACGGGAAATACTCGCGTGTGAAAGCGTCGTTAAAAGCATGAAGACGGCCTGCTTAAAACAGAAGAACATCAGCATGGATATTAAAAATGGTATCGCGATACTCGAAGAGGGGCTCGATAGGCTAAAATGGAAAATCAGCACCTCAAAAACAGGAGAGCAAAGCATGCAAAATCTAAAAAGCAGCATCGCAAAAGCAAACTGATCCAGTCCGAAAAAGTTCAGCTGAAAGACTAGTCTCCCACAAAAGGCCGCCATCAAGCCCTCTAAAGAAACTAGTGGAGAAGAAAACAAAAACGGATGAAAATGACCTCACCTGTTGTGAGCAAGAGAGCTACGCTGAAGCTCTCAAGAAGAAAAACCCTGTGGCTGTCGCGCCAGAGAAACTCGCCCAGAGGGTCAGACCTAGGGACAAAGAAGGAAAAGAAGATGAAAGAGAAGAGCCAACGGAGACCTCGACCTGATGCTATTCTCATTAAGCCAAAGGGAACAGAGAAGTTCACCGATATCCTGAAGGAAATCCGAAAAGTGGAGACGTTCTTCTAGAACTCGGATCTAAAACAAAGAAGAAAACAGCTTTCGGAGAGACTCTAAGAGCTATTCTAGGGGATAAGGCAACGGTTCGCAGTCTTGAACCGAAAATGTCCCTAGAGATCAGGGACTTGGACGAACTGACTACAGCCAAAGAGGTCCAAGAAGCAGTCAAGAAAAAAGCTGCTGTCTTCAACTCTTATATACAGGTGTCAGTCACAGGGAAAAACAGAAATTCCCTCAAGACAGCTATAGTGCATATAAACGCCCGAGCAGCCTACGATTTGTTGAAGAGCCTAACAATTAGAATAGGATGGGTCCAGTGTCGAATACGTCGCAGAACAGAGGTCGCGCGGTGCTATAAATGCTTTGGATATGGCCACCAACAAGCAACATGTAGCGGCGTAGATAGAAAGGGGCTAGAGCTGTGTTTCAACTGCGGAGAAAAGGGCCACAAGAAGATCGACTGCCAAAATCCACCAAAATGCTGTCTTTGCGCGAACCTCCAAGTCCAACCAACCGCTCTGGACCATGTCCCGGGTTCAGGAAAGTGCCTTGTTTCCGAGAGGCTCTCGAAAAAGAAAAGAAAAGAGCCTCACAATGACCAGAAACCTGCAGGGAAATATGCACAGGAGTCAAACGGCGGACAACCTGCTTATTAAACTACTAGATGAAAGGATCGATCTGGTCGGGTACGCAGACGACATCGCGGCGGTGATCACGGCACGATACATCGATAACGCGCAAAGGAAGTTGAACCAGGTCATACGACGGGCAAATTCGTGGATGGAAGAACACGAACTCAGCCTTGCGACGGAGAAAACTGAGATAGTCCTTCTTACGAAGAAGAGGATCCCCACACAATATATGCAAAGCTGATCAGGAACGTGGCTGGATGGAAGGACCGAAAACATTGGGAGGTAAACTGACGAGACAGAGTAAGCCCGAAAGGGCGTATGATTACAACCCCCTGAACTAATGCGAACAGCGGTCCCGGGGGGGCGGGTCAGAAACCGAGGAGTGGGAGAAGTTTTAGTTTACGTATACCTTGAAAAAGGGGAGTCGGACACACGGGGAAAGTCAACGCCAAAACGGCCTCCTTATGGTGCATCAAGCATTCTCCTCCACCCAACAGGAAAAACAAAATATATTAATTAGCAGACTAAATGGTCTATAGCTATTTGGTTCATCAGGTGATTTTCCTGGTTTTGGGAAAGGTATGAACTTAGCTTTTTTTTACGTATCCGGAAAGTATTGAATTTTAATCCAATTGTCAAATATGAAAGCTAATTATGGCTGATTAGGGAAGTTGTTTTAAACACATATTTTTGATACCATCCACACCATGCGACTTCCTTGAAAACAGGCAGTACAAAATGTCTTCAACGCTCCCTTGAGATGTAAACTAATCTCGTGGGGTTTCAATATTTTGCACAATAAAGTTGCTAGTAACCTCACTAACGATTTCATTGGTTTCGACGTCACCTAGATGTTGGGATACAAAATGATTTCTTATGAAACTAAAAGCAAATAAATTCGGTTTATCCTGATCCGTGTAATGCACGTTTTCCGAATCTTGGAGTGTTGGTATTCGCCTGTTCTTATTTTTAGCGATCTTAACGATATTCCAAAATGGTTTTACAATGTTTTCTAAAGTTCCAATTTTTATTTCGATTTTTTTATATTTCCCTGGAAATAACTTTGTTATAATATTCAAGATATGACTTATAAACAGGTAGCCTATACCGTTGCCAATTTCTCTTAATAGAATTGCGTATGCGTACATATTTTAAAATATATGCCGGCATTTTAATTCCCATCGAACTCTAATCCAGTTGATTTTGTTCTGTAATCTGGAATAAACTGTTCGCATGTTTAAGCAGATTTAGAGATTTTGCAAAACACTGGATAATGATCTGAACTCAATTCATGTACCGAAATATGCTGCGAAAAAATATAGGGCACGTTTAAAATGAAAAAATCAATAACTGAGGCCGGCCCCTCGAACCAGACGGACTAAGCGGATACAGAACAGAAAACGGAAACAAGTTGGAAAAATTCGAAAGAATATTTCCACACACATTTGCTTTTGATAATCAAGCAAATGTGTGTGGAAATGCCTACAATTAAGATCACCACCAATTATGTAATCATCATTTCTAAATATAGTTGACTAGAGATACTTTCTTACCCAGGAAGTAAACAAAGACTACATTCCTTTCTCTCCCATCACTCAACATAATCTTTATACCCACATTTTCTACACAGTAAGTTCTGATAACCGACAGTAATGAGTGTCTAATGGATCATTTTATAAAAATCGCAACATCTCCACCTTTTCTATTTGTTCTATCTACCCAATAACATTTAAAATTCGAAGAAGCCAGTCTAGTTTTACATGATTCCGTTACTAAAGCTACATTAATATTTTTTGAGTTTAAGAAATTATTAAATTCAATGTATTTATTTTTGCTGCCTCTATCATAGTGTTGCACAGGGTTACAAAACGTGCAATGTGTTTTTGATTTTAGAAATGCAAACAGGACACGCATTTGTTTGTTAATTAAACTAAAAATGCGGAGTGTTTTTTATCCCACGATGGCTTATTAAACAGATGTGCAAACTCATTGCAGAACATCGCCTTCCAAATAAAAAATTAAAATAAAATTTAATAAAAATTTACTAGCAGCTGTACTGAACATGTGTATCTACGAACAATATTAGGAGCCACCTAATGAACAAAGGGGAATACGCAAAAAGCTATCGACGCTTTGAAAGTAATGAAATTGGTTATCTTAAAGCCAATAAGAAATTTAAGTCTCCAAAAACTAAAACTTTGAAGCTTTCCTATACTTGAGTTCAAGAATATATATTTTCTTTGCAAATAGAATAGAATGATTATGCACCACAACCCCTACACATATTGGGTTGTGGTGCATAATCAAGTGGTGCTAATAGTTAACTACGAAATAATATCAGTGGCGGATAATTTCATTGAACTATCACATATTTACAATTTTATATTGATCTCTTCTAAATGGTACTAATTAGACATCAGAAATAAAAAACTACAAAACAAAACCAGCTTAGCTTGAAGAGCTGTAGTTGTGCCATACCGGAGCAATTGCAATTGTTGTGGCTTAGTTCCAATTTTTTTCACCTCTGACTTGTAAGCAATCGTTATTACTAGATCTACATTCAAGGTGCGTCAACGAATGTCACCTTTTTAGAATTTTACTTTGAGTCCTTTTATATTAAATACAAAGTTACTACTGCAAAGTGGTTAACTAAAGTGATTAAAGTGAATTAAAAGTGAATGATAAGGCATTTTGCGTAGTTTTAGGACTCGACTATATTTAGTTCCATTTTTCTGGAGACGCAATTCAAAATTAATCACTGTTTTATTTGACGATCTACAACAGACGAAATTTATCATGTACATATCCGTTTTAGCATATAACGCACTTAAGTTGTAAAATTATATCCCTTGTCCTTCAAAAAATTCATTGCTAAATTCAGCTTCTGAAATAGGTATTTTACATTCCAAATATATAAGTATACGTCAATGCGTATTACTATCTAGAATTTGTGCATAATTTAAATACAAAGAACCAGGTGAAGTGTATATTTTTAGAGTGTTAGATGTACATATTCACAAAAAGCTTTCCAGTATGATTCATATTCCAATTTTCAACAGTTTGTGGATTTCATATTGCTGAATATTTACTCCGAAACTGTATATTTTTTCTTAAATAGTACATATATAGCTAGACCTGCGCAAAGCGAAAAAATGTTTTACAATAAAGGTGTTTGTTGGTGCTAATAATTATAAAAAAATATCTTCTCTTCAAATTTTTTACTGTTGGAAAAAAAACATATTTCAATAGTTCAATTTGAGTGCCGATAAGATCACAAGATATTTAATCAATTTGCAGTCATTTTCCATGATATGTTAAATTTTGCAGAGATATCAGCTCATACTACATACTAAAACTGTCCTTCGGCTGTTTGAAGAAAACCTACATTTGTCACATTTCAATACATTTCAATGATAACTTTTTTACTTTGTAGAGAGAAAACGATTTGCAGCATTTTGTTCTTCAAGAAATGTTAAGAGGAAAATAACATTTTATTTGCAAAATTTAATGGATCTCCAATAACAAAAAACGACATTCATAATGAATGGTCTACCATAAGTTGACTTGCTGCGAGTTGTGAGCTAGTGGCAGACGATAACGGCGAAAATTCCGTTAAATAACATGCCAAAATTAGCGTTTTTTAATTTAAAACGGTAACATGTGTGTAATAATTATTGTGACCAAAATCGACCGAACAAAAAAACTGTCATAGGTGGTGCGACCGCATGTGATCTCCTCGGCGGAGACGTGTAGCGGTAGAATTTACCACGACAAGAAACACCCTCCTGTTCCCACCTCTTCCTACCTAATCCTTCTTTTATTGGTTCGCGCGCCCAAGGCCGTTAGAAGTGGAAGGGCAGCCATTGCCTCATCAACCAATGGCCCACTTCGTTCGAACCATGGGAAAGCAACCACCACAGGTAAACCCGAGGGTACTCAGAAAGGCTTAATACAGACGGACGGTCTACTTGCCTAAAATAATGAGCAACCTATCCAAAGGTGAGCTGGGCGGACGGGCTGGAGTCTCCCAACGAGTCTAATCGGACGGACTGTCCGCAACGTTAAAGTGCGCCAAGTCAGTTCCCGAACCAGAAACGAACGGTCTGCATCAAAGGGGGGACCAACCAATGAAAGACACCCTCAAAATGTGTTACGGAGAAGGGCGGAAGGCCCGGAGCACCAACACAACCGTACATAAGACATCTCGGGGCGCGCAAAATGCCTAAGAGCGAAATGTCACGCAATTCAGGAGAAAAGGTGAACGGCCCGAAGTCTAGATCTCCAAAAATAAATTGCGCCCGAACTACCACCAACACGGTAGGGAGCCACGTTAGATAAAGGAGAGGGAGACGATACCCTCTGATCCAACTCCACCTTGGTGAGCACCGGAGGAGCAATAGAGTAATGCGGGCGGTTAAATTCGCACCCTCAGTACCGATCACAAATATACACTATTTAAAGGACTTACACAACAAACAAGTTTGGTAACGAGCAGAACAAAAACATTACAGATATTCAAAAGGCCAAAGGATGCCGAAAGAACACGAAACAAATTTGCACTTTTGAAGGACGGAACACTAAAGTCCACAAGATGAAAACGGCTGAAAGTTAAACAAGCTGAAAATATGTTTAATATCGGTGTAAGGGATATCACAAGATCTGCAATTCATCCACTTCCCCCAAATCTGCGCACGACCTCACCGAGATAGGTCGGTGTAACGTAGGCAAATAAGACTACTTACAATTTTCCGCCTGGTTCTCTGCCTTTAAATTTGTGAGGTTGGTGCCTGGTCTCATATTAATTTTAAGTTAAAGTATTAACAAAAAGAAACCTTCGAGGCTTTGCATTTTACAAGTCACTCGGTATTTTTTCTCGAATTTCATTTTATTATTTTTTTGTTGGGTTTCACCTGTCAGATGGGTAATGGTGACAGCGGTCCAGGGCCGGCTGGAGGGTTCGTCTATAAGTGGCTAATTCCAATAATGAGCGAATTCAAAGATTAGAAAATGTGAGAGCATAAGCGGGATCATGTCAGCACACCTTGTGTAGCTGGAAAAGGGTGAATGTAAAGGGTATATGTAACAGTTGATAATTTCAGAGCGACAACTGAATTATCGAGTGGAAGCTGTTTTCCTATCAGCCATGTATGAGTGAGTGTAGAGGAGCAGATTGCAGCTGACAATTTAAGCACAATAGCTGAATCGTCATATGGAGCTGTAGTTAGTACTGCCTCCCCTGCAATGAATGAGTGAAATGGGAAAAATTTATGAGCCATTTTTGGCATAATAGCATAAGGCATACAAGCTTATGCAAATCCAAATACATTGGATGACGCGAGTCATCACTGTATTAATGCAAAAAACACTCTCTCAATAGAGAAACAACAACACGAAAGCGCATCAGCCGATGCACCCACACCCACTGCTACTAAAATGGTAAGGAATACACACCGTGAGAGCGAGTAAAATTCCAACAATACTACCGGTATAGACTTAAGCACCGATCACTCCACATCGAATGAGTGGACAACCGTAATCGGAAATCTTAAACACGCCGCAAGCAGCTACTAATCTAACGTTGGGAAAAGAAGAAGAATCGTGCGTGACGATGAATCATCGCCTAAGCGAATGGCCGCGCAAAATCGATTTTCAGCACTCGCTGAGTTGGAGCATAGAGAACCTGAGCCAAACACAAGTGAACCAATAAACCTTGCCCCTGCAGTTCATCATTCCAACAGTCCGTCCGTTGAAATGCATAATCAACCCAGTGCCAAGCGAATGGCCGCGCAAAATCGATTTTCAGCACTCGCTGAGTTGGAGCATAGAGAACCTGAGCCAAACACAAGTGAACCAATAAACCTTGCCCCTGCAGTTCATCATTCCTAAAGTCCGTCCGTTGAAATGCATAATCAACCCAGTGCCAATACAACTAAAAACCTTAGTAACGTATCTTTCTGTCCACCAATTTTCATATTTGGTGCCAATTGCGAACTTATCAGTGAAGTTATTAGACTCGCTGCAGTTGAATGTAAAATTACCGATGTGAAGCATAAATTTGTAAACATGAGCTACCGGAAAACGAAGGTATTTGTAAATAACGTCCAAATCAATTCGATTAAACGAAACGGGTTTCGGTAATGTTAAAGGGCCTTGACGGTGATACACCTGTTAAGATAAGAGAACAAGCGGTCAAAGCTGTATCTCCTAGCACTAAAATTGGTAAAATTACACCTTTTTCCACAGCTACCTAAATCAAAAGAAATGGGAGTAAAACTTAATGGGCCTTACTAATAAACAGACACAAATGTCGACTACTAACTAATTGCAAGGTTATAGTATAGTAGTCAGCTTTAATAGAATCCTAATAATAAACGATTTCACCTATTCATTAAGTAACCTTCGTACTTTCTTTCAATCTACTACAATTTCCATCAAAGTTGTTATCAAACAACACTAAATGTCGAAATCAATTTTGTAGTTCTCAAAAAAAAAAATATTAATATCAAATATAAAAAGTACTTCAAGTAACGAAGGTTTATTTGCCGATTTTGAAATAATTAATGCATCATCATTACTTTGAAATCCCATTATTTTTTAGTTATTTTCGGACGAAAGAATAGATCTAGTTGAGACTGTGGTACAGCTAAGCTATACATAAATCTGTCAAAATCGTTTCCTTTGTATATCAGTAGGTATTACCGTGTGGCAGTAGTAGTAGGAATTTTAGCACTAAATATTATTGCTCTTGATACCCGTATCAATGCGTTTTTAAAGCGATTTGAGTTTCATTAATTAATTGATAAACAAATAATTCTGTTAATGCAATTCTACATAGAAAGAAATAAAATGAGAAAACCTTAGAAACTTTCGTGCATTTTGATTTCCAACTAAAGCTCCTCATGTTATACATATCGAACCTTTTCATTCGATGAGTGTACCGAGTAGGAACTATTAATATGGATATATTTATGTTTATATGCATGTGGGGGATTTTTTTATACCCTATCCTAAGGGTATATTAATTTTGACACATAGTTTGTAACACCCCTTAATATTCGTCGTAGACCCATAAAAGTATATATATTTATGATCAGGACCAAATCCTAAGACTATTTAGCAATGTCCGTCCGTCCGTACGCAATTTTTAGGCCTTTAAATTCAAGCTAGAAAGCTGAAATTTGGACCACATACTCCCTAGGGCTCCGAAATGGTTAAGTGTAAAATTTTTTGGAATACGCCCACTGCCACGCCCACAATTTAGAAAAAACCAATTTAAAGCTACAGATGGACAGATAGAGGGTTATAACCTTCACAAGATATGTAGGCACTGCCCTCCTTTATAAGTTTGTCATATAAAGTTTTTTGCCACGCCTACTTTTTGTGGGCGTTTTTCACTAAAATGCTGTTTTCTTCGATAATTTTCATAGAAACCGAAAAAAAGTGTTTAACAAGATATTTAGCCAATATTTTTTCCAATATATCGCCCATACAAAGTTTTTGGCCACGCCCACTTTTTGGGGGCGTTTTTTCAAAAAAACTTTTTTTTTTTTCTAAATTTTATAGAATGAAATAAAATGCTATCCATCATCTTCTTAAGGTTTTTTTGGGGCATATAGGGATAGGGATAGGGTATCATACTGTTCGCTCCAAGCGGACTGTAGCCTTTCCTTATGTTTTTAAATAAATAGAACACCACAGATTCAATATTTTAATTATGTTTAGTTCAAAATGAATTAATAATATAAATGCAAAGATTTTTAATAACTATGGGTGCGGAGTGATAATGACCGAGTCTTGATGGGTGTAGCGGACTGTAGCGAATAATTCAGCGAAGGGAAAAAAACCAGACGACGACACTTAATATTTGTAGAGATACAATTTATTATATTAACTTAAATGTTACCTTTGTACCAAACCAATAGTTTTAATATTCCTCTGCTGTGGCTAAAATCCAAGTTGACGAGAGTATATTAAATTAAGCGCAGCAGAAGCACAACGAATGCAAGCACAAAGAAGAGGAAACAAAAAAAGAAGTCACACGGCACGCACAATGGAATTATGCGTGCGGTACTTTTGCATTGCGTGTAATTGTTGTTGTGCTGCTGCTGCCAAAAAATGTGTGTACGCAGAAAAAATTATTATAGTATTATTGGCCAGGTACAGTGAGGCAAAAAAAAAAAATATACAAAAAATAATCGATTTTAGCCAATGAAACAAATAAAAAAAAAAAAGCAATTGCGAGCAAATTAATTTACAGATTAATATTACAAAACATCCCGGCCCCCCTGAACAAGTTTCAGGAACACGGGAGCACAGCCAATTTGGTGATGGGCCGAACGAATATGCTTCGGCTTGTTTTTACGGTGGCCACTCGTACTAGAGCATCTGCGCCTGGTGCCACTGACTCTATTTTGCCTAGCAGCCATTTGATCGGTGGAAGATTGGGTTCCTTGATGACAACGACGTCCCCAGGTTTTAAAATCGTCCTAGTTTGCTGCCATTTCGGACGTTCTTGTAGTGTGGTCAGGTACTCCATTTGCCAACGTTTCCAGAATCCTTGTACCATACTGTGAATGTGATTCCAGTGCTTCAAACGATTGATAGGTGTGCCCAAAAAGGGTTGGTTCTGGAACAGCTGTATACGGCTCACCTATAAGAAAATGTGCTGGAGTTAATGGGTTCAGATCTTCATCAGACACAAAACATAAGGGACGAGAATTCAAAATAGCCTCTATTTGAGTAAGTACAGTGTACAACTCCTCAAATGTTAAAACCGACGACCCCACAACTCGTCGTAGATGCATCTTAACCGATTTGACCCCAGCCTCCCACAAACCACCGAAGTGTGGAGCTGACGGCGGGATGAAGTGCCATGCGATATTATCCTTGGCGAGTGATGCAGTAATGGTAGCGTTGTGAACCTCCGACATAACCAACTTATGCATTTCATTTAGACAACGACGAGCGCCCTGGAAATTGGTGCCATTGTCGCTATATATGTTTGTACATAGGCCCCGGCGGGAAACGAATCTACGTAAGGCAGCGAGAAAGGCATCTGTAGTAAGATCACTTACTACCTCAAGGTGAATGGCCTTCGTAGACAAACACACAAATAGAGCTACGTACGCTTTTGACAGTTTAGGCTTACGACATCTTGAAAGCTTGATGGTGAGTGGTCCGGCATAATCACATCCAGTGTTAGCAAACGGTCGACTTGGTTGTATGCGTTGAGCGGGTAAATCGCCCATCAGCTGTTGGCTCGTCAGCTTTCGTTGCATAAAGCATATTTTGCATTTATGCACTATCTTTCGAATGAGGTTTCGGCTTCCTAGTATCCAATATCTCTGCCGCACTATGGAAAACGTTTCAGATACCCCTGGATGTAAATAGCTGTTGTGGATATCTGTTATAATGAGGGAAGAAAGAATGTTATTATTAGGAACAATAATAGGATGTTTAATGTTAAAGGAAACATTCGAGTGTTTAATTCTTCCTCCCACACGAAGAATTCCCTCATTATCGATAATGGTATCTGAGTAGCTTTGACTTAAGCGGTAATTGTTGATTTTGAATTAGGGAACGAATATCCGCACTGAATGAAATTTGTTGGATGGTTTTTAAAATTAAAGTTCTGCCTTGTTGTATTTCGTTAAGGCTGAGAAAGGAAGTACAACGATCTGGTTTCGAAGTTCGACAATTCGATGCAAACCGAATGCAATATGCGACAATTCTTTGTAGACGATACCACGATGAATTTCTGTCGATGAGTGTCTGTAGGATATTTGTATCAGGAGAAATAACCAATACTTGTCGCGATATATGCCTTTCTTCAAGGTCTGTAAGCTGCGAGTTGCACGAAACGAATTTAGATTTTGGCCAATGTTCATCACTTACCGAAAGCCAAGATGGACCCGTCCACCAAAGATTGTGGCTAGCAAGATTAGACGGAAGTACACCTCTCGATGCACAGTCAGCTGGATTGGATTCCGATGAAACGTGATTCCATGAGTGTCGTGGAACCATCTCAAGTATGGCTGCTGTGCGGTTTGCGACAAATGTAGTCCAACGACGAGGTGGTGACGACAACCAGTGTAGCACAATTTCGGAGTCGCACCATGCGAATATCCTAGAGATCTTGGTCGCAACTGATGATGTCACGAGCTTGATCAAACGCGACAAAAGTAGTGCACCACAAAGTTCCAATCGGGGGATCGAAACCGGCTTGAGAGGAGCGACCTTGGTTTTGGCTGCAATGATGGTAGTCTTGAATTCCCTTTCTGTGGTTCTGCAACGAATGTATATCACGGCAGCATACGCCAACGATGACGCGTCTGAAAAGCCATGAAGCTCAATTTCCTCCTGGGATGCGAAAACGTTTCTGGGAACACGAATTTCTTCAAAAAAATGAAGCTCCTGCCTATAGCTACTCCAACGTTTCGCTAACAGAGGAGGTAATTTATCGTCCCAGCCAAGATTCAGTTCCGACGACCAGAGCTCTTGAAATAACATTTTGAATAAAATGATTGAGGGTGCCAACAATCCTAAAGGGTCAAAAATTCGGGATACTTCAGAAAGTAGGGTTCGTTTGGTTGAAGAAACAGGCGGGAGTTTCTTTGACATGCGAAAAGAGAATTATCACTAGCTGGGTTCCAGTACATCCCTAGAACCTTGATCAATGAATGCGAACGTTCCGTGTCAAAGATTGAATATTCACACTCTGACACCGGCAACCTAGCAAGAAGAGGCCAACAGTTTGAACTCCGTTTCCGAAGCTGAAGCTTAGCCCTTGATAATAAAGCAACTAGCTCGGACTGCAACGCGATGAGTTCCTCGACGGAGTTTGATCCCGTCATCACGTCGTCGACGTAGACATCGTTCAGAATAACACGAGACGCATTTGGGTACTCGTCAATGTAGTCAGTTGCCAGCTGTTTTAGTACTCGAACAGATAAAAACGGTGCAGAAGCAGTTCCGTAAGTGACGGTGCACAAACGAAAATGTTGAGGCTTGTCAGTGGGATTTTCACGCCAAACAATGCGCTGGAAATCAGTATCTTGTTCGTCGATCCAAATCTGCCGGAACATCTTCACTACATCAGCGGTGAAGACGTAACAATGCTGCCGAAAACGAAGACAAACACCGATTAAGTCTCTTTGAATTGGAGGACCTACAAGCAACGCACTATTTAGGGAATGCCCGTTGGAATCCTTAACAGACCCATCGAAAACTACACGTAGTTTTGTTGATGAACTATCTGGTTTTAAGACTGCGTGATGAGGAAGATAGAAATGGTTACCATCGGAGGATGCTATCTCCTCGGGCGAAATTTTCTTCATATGGCCGAGATTTAAATATTCTCGCATGAAATCTGCATACATCCGATGTAATTCCGGATTATTTCGAAACCGACGTTCCATGGCATATAAACGCGAAACCGCTGATGGTAACGTGTTTCCGAAGATAGGTTTAGGTGTTTTGAAAGGTAGCGAAACTACGTATTTACCATCAGATGAACGAGCGAAAGTTTGTTTAAAATGCTGCTCAGCCGGGTCGTCCTCAAACGACTCGTCCTTTTTTGGAGCAACTTCTTCGAGCTCCCAAAACCGTTGAAGCAGCAAATCGACGTCAATGGTGGAGTGAAGCGAGGACATGGTAAGGTTATCAGATGCTTTTCGATCAAACACCTCTCCAGTGATAACCCAACCAAACGAAGTATTCTGAGCGAATGGTATACCTTCAGGACCCTGGATTTGTTCTCCATTCAGAATATTCCAGAGTCGATCCGCACCTAGTAGCACATCAATAGGAGCAGATAGATTAAAATGAGGATCAGCGAGATCTAATCTGTCTATATGAGACCACAGAGTAACGTCCAGTGATTGAGAAGGTAAGTTTGAGGTTAACTTATTCAAAACGTAAGTGTCGACGAAAAGGGAGGTAGAGTTGAAACGCGAGAAAAGTTGCATAGAAATACGTCCCTTCGTATAACCAGCTTCTGTCGACGAGAGACCGAGAATTGGGATTCGAGCGTGAGTACGCGGAAATCCGAGTCTTTGTGCGAAGGATTCAGCGACGAAAGAGGATTGAGACCCGGAGTCTAGCAATACACGACACTCTATGAAGTTACCCTGCAAATCCTTAACCCTAGCGAGTACAGTAGGAAGAATTGTTTGTTTTCGACGATTGGTTTTTGAGGAGTGGTTGTTCACAATTGATACAGAAGATTGTGACGATGAAAGTTGTGACGACGCATTTTGCGACGAGAAAGGTTGAGGCGAAGAGGGTTGTAATGAGGAATGTTGCGACGAGGAGGGTTGAAACGATGGTTGAGGCGAATACGATGCACTAGGATGTGACACGCGATGGGTGAATGACGACGATGGTTGACCATTGTTGGAGTCTACCGGGTGAACCAACGAGTGGTGACGAGATTTACAAACGCGGCAACGAAATGAGGATCGACATTTGTTCGATGAGTGTCCAACGCGAAGACAATTAAAACAAATTGAACTTGTTTTCACAAAATACCGACGCGATTCAATGTTTAAATCCAAAAATTGTTTGCATTGCGATAGCATGTGTTCATTTTTGCACTTAGGGCACTGCGGTTTACTGTCTGAGGCTTCAACTACATGCGAACGTATAGAAGCCGATGGTTTCACACGTGATGAAATAGACCGATTGTGGGATTGGCAGGATTCGAGAGCATCACACCGTGATTGCAAAAAGTTCAATAACTCAATTATGGTGCAATCGTCACGAGCCCCAACGTGTTCTGCCCAAACTTGATTGGCCACGGATCGCGACTGTTTCTTTTAACAGCGTTAAGACCACGGACGACCTCATCTGCACCATCAGTGATTTTTCGTAAAGTCTGAACATTACACGCACTAATTGCAGGAAGCGACAAAAACGATTGAATAAACGACTTCACGATTAAATGCACTCTATCATACCGCTGTTCTAAGCGCTCACACGCTTCGATGTAATTGGAGTCGCAAATTGAAATGTGCTTTATAAGGTTGGCCGCGTCGCCTTGGAGGAATGATTTTAAGTAGTGAAACTTTTGCGTTGAGGTCAGATTACTCTTACTATCAACAGATCCAACGAAAAGATCACGAAAAGATGGCCAATCCTTATAATTGCCAGAAAACGCGGGCACAACAATTGGTGGTAAATTGATTGAAGACGAATTGTTATTTGACGAAGTGTTGAGCCTTTCAAGAAATGTGGATTGTTGGTTGACAAGTCGCTCTATAATGGAGCCATCCGTTTCATTTTGTGACGCACTTTGTCGTTCGCGAATGGCCTTGACGTGTTTTGAGTGAGCCACGAAATATTTTTCATCATACGCGGCAAACTCATTCTCAATTGCATTTAAATCACTTTCCTTAACAAATGGCAAATAATCGTTGTGAAATGACAAAAACTCCAACCACGTTTCTTCGAGTTTATTTAAACGCACCTCTAAAAGTTCGAGAGCTGTGGATAATTCTAAATTTTCCACGAATGATGCTGCACGCGACAAACGACCCTTTGCATTTTCCCGCTTTAGTCTTAATTTTAACGCACTCATGTTTCACAAAAGACTTCACCGATAATAATAATGAAATTCTGGGTAAATCGAAATGTAAATGTGTATGAATGCTCCCTTACTAAATTATTCTTCTTAACGAATAATTAAAAGGGAATATGCCAGCGAACTGTTCGATACACAACTATAATTCACAAAATAATTCACACGTTGAATTTCAGAGAAATTGTCTTACGCGATTGTCTTTGATTCGAGTTTAAATTCGGCTAAGAAGGACCAAAAATTATGTAGCGGACTGTAGCGAATAATTCAGCGAAGGGAAAAAAACCAGACGACGACACTTAATATTTGTAGAGATACAATTTATTATATTAACTTAAATGTTACCTTTGTACCAAACCAATAGTTTTAATATTCCTCTGCTGTGGCTAAAATCCAAGTGGACGAGAGTATATTAAATTAAGCGCAGCAGAAGCACAACGAATGCAAGCACAAAGAAGAGGAAACAAAAAAAGAAGTCACACGGCACGCACAATGGAATTATGCGTGCGGTACTTTTGCATTGCGTGTAATTGTTGTTGTGCTGCTGCTGCCAAAAAATGTGTGTACGCAGAAAAAATTATTATAGTATTATTGGCCAGGTACAGTGAGGCCAAAAAAAAATTATACAAAAAATAATCGATTTTAGCCAATGAAACAAATAAAAAAAAAAAAAAAAACAATTGCGAGCAAATTAATTTACAGATTAATATTACAAAACAATGGGCTTTGAACTACTACTGAGCTCTTTATTTGCACATGCGTGTGTATTATTTTGCCTTATATCGTCAAATTTGTGATCTTTATCGGTAGTATGGACTGCGTCTAGACATGTTGCAATTTATTTATATTTTCTACTTCGATGTTATTTCGTACGTTGGTGTATTTATTCGTCATCGTTATCGTTATCGTTATCCGTATTGTTCCTTCCGAATCCTACATGTATTAAAATTTATTGCTTATTAACCTGACACCTTTCAGTACATTTGTGTATTAAACTACCTACTTTAGATACCATCATATTGTACAACAGGTAACACCTGCTTCGAAATGTCAGTCTATACTTGTGTAGTTACGACTTAAACATGGCTTTCCATACATTAAATTTTATCCTCTCAGTTGTTACTAAGCTGGGCACTAAATTCTTTATTGGTACATGATTTGTTTAAAGTGTGAAGATTTTTATTTAAGCATTCACTAAATGTGATTATTAGTAAGGCCCAATATGTTTATTGTCCAATTAGAACTTGGTGAGTCCATCAAAGATTTAACTAACATTAGATATTTACTGAACCAACAGGTATACTGGGAAAAAAAATCAATAAAGCTGTATTTCGGTGTTACAGGTGTCAAAGTTTGGGCATTCGGGCCAATGTTGCGCCTAAAATAGCAGTTGCGTCCTGTGCGGCGAGGCTCAGGATTCAAAAGCCTGTATTGCATCCTTTAAATCGCTTAAAGAGACAAAC
Source organism: Ferdinandea cuprea (assembly GCA_963576555.1). Lineage (NCBI taxonomy): Eukaryota > Metazoa > Arthropoda > Insecta > Diptera > Syrphidae > Ferdinandea > Ferdinandea cuprea. The sequence continues at coordinate 48,996,719 of OY754962.1, forward strand.
CAGGAGCCCCCTTCTTTAAAATGTGTTACTTGCAACGAAACTGGGCACGCTGCTAGTTACTAAGGCTGTCCAGCTTATCTTAAATATAGGGAAAAACGGGATCTATTGACCCAAAGTGCAAGACAGGCTGCGAACCAAAATAGATCGGTAGTGCAGAGTGCTATCAGTACACTTACTGATCAACGCATATCTTTCGCTGGCATGGTCAAGGGTAGCCATACTATTGAGCTGAATACGCAAAATTTGACTAGCAAAAAAGCTATTAGGAAAGACACACAGGCAATTTTGACCCACTTATCAACAATTACCTTCTACGGAAGATAAAATGTTCGCATACCTTGAGTTTGTGGCCTCTATAGTAGTATAATGCAGACAACCAACTTAAATATAATGTCGATAAATTGTAATTCTATAATTCCCTTGAAGGAAGACTAGATTCATTCAACACACTTAAAACCCACAAGCCTCAAATATGCCTCCTTTCGGAAACAAGGCTATCCTATGATGGCTTTAATTTTATCCCAAACCACACAGGTAGAGAAACAGCAGTTGTCTTAGACCAAAGGTATAAGTACACTGAAGTTCCTTTCCGGAGCGACATCTTTTCAGTTTGCCTTGTAACTATTACCACACGTAGCAGTTCTGGGTCACACAAAAATATTTTAATAGGAGGCATTTACATTCCGCCCAATGCCGGTCGACGATTACCAAACGAGCTTGACAGACTTTATGCTCTTATCAACTCATTTGATGCCATCCAGAATGGGGTGACAAACTTCACAATCAGAATGGTAACCAAATATAGACCTAGTTGCCCCAAACAGTCCACTTTTTCCAGATCATCATCCGTTCTTGATTTCTTTTTTATATCCACATCCCTCACAAGCAATAACCTGAGTCCTTCAGCTTGCTCAACTTTCCCAACGAATTCGGATCATTTTGGTATAAAATTACATCTAAACTTAACCGATTCTCTTCCAATTTTGTTACCACCGACTACGTACAGATGTTTTAAAAACACTGACTGGTTAGCGTTTAGATCCGGACTTCACTATCGTCTTTCATCTCTGAACATCCCGACTGAAAGAAATATAGAGAATGAGGAAATAGATAATTTTATAACGAAAATCAATGAACAAATCAACGCCAGCGTTCAATCGCACTTCTCTCTCCGCGAAGTGAAAAAACAAAATTACCACAAAAAAACTAATAAAGCTGCGCAGTTCCTGACTTACTCAATTGAAAAGACTGTATCACAGTCACCTGAACAGTATTAATCATGAATATCGTCAGCTTGAGGCAAGAATACAGAGCTCTAAGTAAGTAAATTTATTAAGGATAGGGTGCGGATTGATAACAAGAATGCTTTTAAGGAAAGATTAAATAAAATTAGACCTTCACCACAAGCGTTTAAGGAAATTGATAGGATAACGGGCAGAAAATTCTTCGGAACCAATATTGTGAAAGATATTTGGTCCAAAACGGAGAGAATTTAAAAGACGTTGAAAGTAAGCTGTCCGCGTTTAACAATTTGTACTCCCATGTGTACTCGGGAGTCCATCTCCAGGACCTCCAAGTGAATCAGAGGAGCATGATATCAACACAACCGTAGAATCATTTTGTAATACGTAGTTCAATTCAACGATTACTAATTTTTCGCCTTCAAATACAGCAATAAGCCCAAAAAACGATCAGGTTTTTGAATCCCCAAATACGGTCAGCATTTTGAGAGCAACTCTGAACAACAAAAAATCTGCTGGTGTAGATAATATATCAAATTACATTCTTCGAAAATGTCCTAGTTCTCTCGATCGCACTATCGGCTATTTTCAACCACTGTCTGAATAATGGCTATTTTCCATTAGCTTGGAAAAAAGGAAAAATACTTTCAATAGCTAAATCAAAAAGGGCAAGAGATGTAAAGGACTTTCGTCCGATATCCATGCTATCCAATATAGGAAAGCTATTTGAGAGGCAAATAGCAGAGAAGTTAAATAATTTTTGCGAGGAGTCTACCATAATTCCAAATAACCAATTTGGCTTTAAAAGGGGCCATTCAACAGAGCATGCGTCATTGGTACTGCACAACAAGATGGTTCAGAACCTAAGAAATCTAAAATGCACCTTAGGTTTTGATATAGACCTGGAAAAAGCCTTTGATTCAGTCTGGCACAACGACTTGCTCTATAAGCTAATTAGGCTTAATTCCCCAAGGTGCTTAGTTTTCATAATTTTAAGCTTCCTTAGAGATAGATTTAGCTCTGTCATCATTGGCTCTGAGTACTCTTACAGTTTTCCAATTCTGTCAGGTGTGGCGCAAGGGTCAATTCTATGACCGCTCTTGTTTAATATCTACATACATGATTTTCCAATGCCAATGCTTAAATCCACACAAGTGTCGCCAAATACTAAGATTGTAATGTATAAGACTTTGGTGAGACCAATATTAACCTATGGATTTTGCACCTGGTTCACAATTTCACCCACTGTAGCCGAAGAGATTCAGATTTTTGAAAGGAGAATCTTAAGATTCTGCTGCGGTAAATTTAGGAGACCGGATAAAAGTGTTTTTTTTTTTTAACCACTACAGCTTTTACTCAAGTTGATCGTTTGCTTTGAAGTGATCGGTTGTGTTTTTAATTCTCTCCTGAGTTGTGATCCCATTTCTTGCGAAAAACGTTTTTATCTCTCTCCAAATTCTAAATAAACCATAGTGTGCCAAAGACAGTGACTTTTTAAACCATTTTTCAATAAAATAAATTCATAAACCCTTTGTGAATACAGTAAAGTATCAATTTATTTTCGCTCAAATAAAAAATTCCCTCTCCTTTACATATTTCATTTACCGTTAAATTATACACCCACACTACTATTCCCATATGTATAATATGGACCCATGCAGTGAATGCTTCTCTGACCTCCCCGCCGATGGAGACTTTGTTACATGCCATAGATGTGAGAGGAAAATTCATTATGGATGTACCACGATATCCGAAAAATCGTACCGAAAAATGAACATGGCCCGAAAAGAGGAATGGAGATGTTCCAGCTGCAGGAAGGAACTTGCAGAGCTCTCCGCACCCAGGACTCCTGTTGAATTAGCATCAATTCAGCCCATGACCAAGCGAATGAGAAGTGTAAGCTCTCCAGAATCACTACAACAACCAATTTTAATAGCACCATCCGTTAAGAACGTTTAAGAAATCAATTGCCTATGCCTATGCCGATGATATCGCAATCGTTGTAAGACACAAAGACTTGCAGTTAGCCGTTAAGATATCGCAAGACGAATTCAACGCTGTATCTGAATGGTGTCACGATAACGGTCTGGTGATAAACGCAGACAAAACCAAAGTGATGCACATTCGGACTCCATCAAAGCCAACTGAAACAATTGAAATCTTTCATCGTAATGATCGCTGTCCAGTACAAAGAAGCAGCAACGCGATTGAGGTAGTCAAAGCGGTTAAATATCTTGGAGTTACCATTGATGAGCACTTTCTGTGGCGTGAGCACATCAATAACCTGCGTCTTCAACTTAAGAGCACTTTATTTGCAATGGTGTATCTTAAGCGTTACTCGCATATGGAGGTACAAAAGCAGGTGTACTACTCGTTGGCTGAGTCACGCATTCGATACGGGATTCTGGCCTGGGGAAACGCAGCAAAAACCCATCTGGATAAGATATCTAAATCACAACATCGTCTTCTTAAAATAATTAGGCCTGTTAATTCAACTTTCAAAGTTTTAGATGTGAAGGCACTTTTCCAGATGACAACATTGCTTACCTATATGAACGACCAAAGGTTTTCCCGACCCATAAGCCACCCACAAAACACCCGAAGACGAGCCAGAGGGTTGCTTGAAGTTCCACAAGCTTACAACACGTATGGTGATAGAGAGCTGCGATGCACGGTCCCTAAATTAGTGAACTCGCTGCCACAATTTTTAAAAGTAATTCCTAATTTCAAAAAAAGAAAAAAAGAATTAAAAAAACATTTAATTGAACTTTATTTTGTGAATTAGAAAGCTAAAGAATTTTTTTTAAAAAAACACTATTATAATTGTATCCTAATTGTAAACAAAAATATTTTCAACTTAAATCATTTCAAAGTTAACTTATTAAATTTATGCTTAACCATCTGCAGATAAGCACTCTGCTTTGCAGGTAATACATGTAAATGAAAACTTCTTTTGTACAAATAAAATCCATTGAATTGAATTGAAACTCTGCATTTGATTGCAAGCTGAAGTGAATTATTACATTACATACATTTGCAATTGTGAATATTTTCTATAGTATGTTAGGAACTTTCGAATTATTGTATCTTAAAAAGTACTCAAAATACAAAATACTTTTTCTCTTCTTATTATCTAGTCATATTTTAGTTTTAAGTGCTCTATGAAGCAACGTTGAAGTTACGCCGGGAGCAAGCGTATGTAGAACATTAAATTTACTTTTTCATACTCTAAAACAGATTAAGTTGTTAAAAATTCAACTTTTATATTATATTCCTTTAGCCAGACATTATCTTAGTCATAGCTTTATTAGAAAACATATGACTTGCACGTGCTTAGGATGTCTTCACCAGAAGAATTCCTGGTGCCATATCCTAGTCCCCCATGGCAGACTTCATAGTCTTCGTTAGACTTCCGGACATGTCCATTCAAATCAAAAGCCTTTGGGATATTTTTGATGAGGTTGTGAAAATCAAGCCAATGCATCTTTTTCCCTCTGCTCGCACCCGATTTGGGGAGCATATGCACTGACAATATTCCACACCTCGCCTTGAATCACCAGTTTGAGAGACATCAAACGGTCACTGGACTTTGATATGGTCAATACGTTGCTAAGCAACTCTGCCGCAAGTATGATACCGATACCATTCTTACCGTAGTAGAACATCTTGAATGCTTTTTTCTTAACGTCCAAGAAACGCACCCGACTTCCGGTGTTTCGCCATTTCGTTGCTTGGATACACACGATGTCAAATCGCCTGCTTACCATCATCTCTTCCAGCTCTTAGCTGGGACCACTCATACTTTCAACGTTCCACCTCGCGACCCTTATGTTTCGCTTAAGTCTTTGCATTATTTTCCTATCCCCCGGAAACCGAATAGCTCTGACCCGTGCATTTCTGCTCGTCTCAGGATCACAACCATGCGTAGCATAGCAGTAGAAGTGCCTGGCGGGGTAGTGTTTCTTTGAACGTAGATTTTCACAATGCTAGGTTTAGCGAGTTTGTTTATTCAACAAGTGCATGCTCCTGATAGTGCTTGATTGATCTTACTTTTATGACACCGGTGATGTCAAGTCGTGTCAACCCACGGATTTGCATGCACACTGTGGGGCAGTTTAAAGGTGTTAAATATGTTGCTAGGCTCACCTGGATGTTTAAATTGCCTAAATGTGATTCCTCTGCCTTAGTCGATATTCTTACTTCTCTGCAGGTATTATAGGTATTACTACCTATAATACTTAATAAATGTAAACCACTTTTAAGTAAGAACGAAAATAAACAATTCGGATGCCATGCGATAATTACAATTTTTTTTGGATTTTGAATAAACTTACTTTGGAATAATAAGTAGTTACCTACCACTAGTAATTTTTTTAAACATCAACTTCCTGTTATGCATTTTTCTGTTTATTGCGAGTTAAAGCTAAATTATAATTATGGGAAGCTAATATCAGAATTTAATGTCCGAAAAACACAATTAGCCGAGAGGTAAATATAATGCTTCTGTTTTACTTTTTTTTAAGTATTCAAACAACTACACATTTTATTTAATTCAAAATATCTCCATTTACTATCAAAAAACAGCAAGCTAATGTAAAATTTATTCGTACCAAAAATTTCGTATGTGAGCGAAAATTACATAAAATGGAGGACGTCTCCAATGTGACCGCATCCCATTAGCTTGGCATAAAATGCATTTTATTATTTTATCTCGAAGTGATCGTTTTTCGTAATGAAATAGCTCTTCAAAAAAGTATAAAAATTTATTGTTACTTTACTTGTTTTAGGTAATATGTAAAATCTACCTTTCCTGCGCATTAGGTATTATGTATTCATACTAAAGTCAGTTTTGCTTTATTAAAAGAGTGCAAACGCCCACATCTTAGAGTTTGGATCAATTAATTTATAAAGTAAATAATTTAAAGTAAGCAGTGCTCAAGATCTATGATTTATACGACAACGAAACGAACAGATTCTCTCCTAAACCAGGATCAGAAAAATGGGGATGATACCCAGCAACTTCCAAAATTTTGTTTTCTCTGATTCTGACAATCTTTCAGCTGTTACGTTTTGTGGAAAAAGCCCAATGGGATATGTTTTAATAAAGTTGGGTTGTACCCAAGTTGAGATGTGGATTGAAAACATAAAGAGTTTAGACAAACATTATTTTGTACACTGTTTAAATTTATAATTTAGCATTAAGAACTAATCGCCTCAATCAAAAAATTGCTCCATAGATTAGAAAAGGTCACACAATCGCTGAGTAAAAATATTCCGCTATGTTCGATTCAGCTGTTCAGCGGTTCAATTTATTTTTAAAACCTTTTTTCTTTTTCCATCCGTTTTCCGTTTTCAATTCAGTTGAAAGTTAAAGAAAAATGCACCTCGACCTGTAAGATCTTTCGTGCTTAATGTCAGAAAGTTGGTTAGGTAAGTAGAGCTTCTACTTTCCTAATGTAGCTGATGCTACTCTCAGCAGAATAATTCTTAACAGCGTTAGTGCTTATTACTTCTCTGAGAAAAGTTGTTCTTATTCCGTGTAGGGACGGGGGCTCTGACATATAATGTGCTCTGTTGCTACGGCTTCTTCAAGCCAAAGTGATTATCTGGTGATTATTTATAATTATTATTTTTATTTAATGGAGGTGATATATTAATCTGTGATTTTAAGTATCCATCAAAATTTTTACTATATCATGCCTGGGTAGGTCTGCCTCAGACCTGGGATGCTTTCCCAATATGAGATGCACATTTTGTGTTCCCAGCTTTTTATCTTCATATTAATAGATGATTTTTTTATTTGACAGAATGGCTTGGGTCTTAAAGGCGTTTTCGAGCCTTTTTTAGCGAGTTGGTCAGCTTTTTCATTTCACTCAATTCCCTCGTGTCGGGGAACTCACGAGATTTTGGGTTTGTTGCTCTGAGTTATTGGAGGGTTTCAAAGTAGTGCAGTACTGATTTGGAGTTAATAATTGGCAAGCTGAAGGCTTTTATAGCTGCGTGACTATCCGTGAATATATGGATGTTAGCGCCTTTAATTTCTGAAATGTGAATAAGATTTCTTAATTTTATGGAGCTCTGCCTGAAAAACATTGGGACTATTTCACATGGGTATTGGGACATTTTTGTTTGGTCTGTGGATATCAGCGGCCCAGAGTCCATTTTTGAACCATCCGTATACCACTTTAGGCCGTTTTGGCAATATGGATTGTGGGCAACCCATGCTCTGTTTCAGCTTTCTGTGACAAAACTTTTGTTAAAGCGTAGTGCTTTTGTTGTTTGATCTGTGACCATGCAGATCATGTCGAGTTCGGGGATTTCCCCGATAACAATTTCACTAGTTCGAGGTGTTTAATAATGTTGTGCTCTTTCGTTTGTTTCAAGTTGCAGTGTTGCATATAGCCAATTTTTTTATAAAAATGTGGAGGGGTGTTAATCTTATTAGAGCTTCTATGGTCGCTGTGGTTCTTATGGCACCTGAGATACCAATGTATGCGAGCCGTTGTACCTTATTGAGTTTGATTATCGCGGATTTGGGTGGTTTTCTTGCACCATATAATAGAAGTGTATATTATAATGGCCCTTATGATTGTGGCGACAGGCCCAGAGAGTGTTCGGTGCTTTTTTTAATCTTATTGTTTGGGTGTGAGTTCCAATTCAGTCTTTTATCCAAGATCACTCCCAGGTATTTGACCTTGTCGGAATACTCTATGATAGTATCAATTATGGAAATTTGGTTTAGATTTAAGTATCTTCTTTATATGAAAGGAACTATGACATGAACAAGGACTACCTTAAGAGCATTTTGCATACGTGTTGTGACATCGTTAGCTTCATTGCCCCTAATAATGATGACCAGGTCATCGGCGCATCCAATTACGTGGAAGCCAGTAAATATTCAGTGACCATATTATGGGGTGAGATAACTCCTCCCTGAGGGCAGCCTTTGAAGGCTATTACTGATACTGAGGAGCGTGCTGATGTTGCAGTTATTTTCCGGCTCTCTAGCATCGCTCTGATCCATCTGATCGTAGGTTCGTCTATTCGTCTATGAATCTAGGCCTTTGATATGGAATTATATCGAAAGCACCCTCTATGTCCAGAAAGGCGCACAGTGCAACCTCTTTGCAGCTAAAATAACTTTTGATTCGCTCTGTTAGATTCAACATTGTTCCTTTTGTGGGCTTGCCTTTCTGGCATGCATATTGGAAGGGGTGCAGAGGTATACCATTATTTAAGCATTCTCTGATATGAACGTCTATTATACTTTCCGTAGTTTTGTATGATTAAGGTAGTTCGCTGGGTTTACCTGGTTTGGGAATAAATCCCACGTTTACCGCCCTCCAGGCTTGCAGTATATATCCTTATCTAAAACAAAACCTAAATAAGGCTATAATGGTAGGTAAACGGAGATCCAGTGTCTTTTGGATAAGGGCCCGGAAAAGCCACGAATTTATCGCCCATTTAACATTTTCCGGATTGAAAACTTTGTCGGTTAAACTATCTATTGATTCTACTTAAATGTTTTGGTGGTGAGACTTTGGTGACATGTTCGTGAGTCAGCCCTAAAATATTAAAGCCAGGCAAATTAACCTTTAGAAGGATAGTCAAAGATTCTTCCTGGTCGCGTGTGGTAGTGCCATCAGGTTTGATTAGTAGCCCCATACAGTTTGACTGATCTTTTGAGAGTGTCCTTTAGAGACGGGCTATAGCTGGAAGCTCTTCCAGATTTTCACAAAGCTCTCTTGGATCTACGCAAATCTTGGTGATATAGGGTAAGAAGGGATCTGTATTGGTCCCAACTACCGGTACGTTTAGCTCTATTTAAAAGTTTTCCTTCTCTTTTAGGTATACTTTCTAGGTTCGGGTTCCACCATGGTATGCACCTTTTAACCACAGTGCGTTTTTCCTTACAGCTACTTGTAAAAATTGAAAGCAAAATGTCGTTTAACTGACGTTGTGCATCTTAGGCATCATTTATTTATTACTATTGTTTCCTATTGTATCGAACAGGCGCGTATTCGGTGTTGCACCTCAGGTTGAATCGTATATACATATGATCCGATAGAGGTGCCTCTTCAGACACATGCCAGTCTTCATATATATATCAAATAATATCTTTCACTAACGACGTTCTATTTCAGTCATGTGTAAAATATTCTAATGCAACTAAAAACATTGTTCTTGTATTTTCAGACATTAACTCATTATTAGTAGTACAAGATTCCGAATCTTTTTCATACCAACCTCAAACATTCGTTCAGAATACAGACAACATTGCCCAGCAGTAAGAAGCTTGTTGCAGCACCCATTACCATTTGCATTTCACTAATCATTCTTGATTTTTTTAAGGTTCCCCACCACTTCAGCAACAACAATTTCCAGCTACAAAAGACATACAACAACGACAACAAATGCAATCACAGATACCTCAATCATAGGAGAATATGACAATAATCAAACGCTAGAGAATGCGCTAAACTATGAAAAGTATGTACATCTATGGGGATCGTAATATTGATGAATTGAGAAGCAACGGCAACAAAATGGTGGAAAGGCATAACTTAGATAGTAATTTAAATAATTTAAATGATAATAGACTAAGATACTCACATCAAGGAAGCAATAGTAAAGGTCGTGGTAGCGGTGGCAGCAACAGAACGAATACAGATGCAGCACAAAAATACAGTGAAAGACAGTCAAGGATTTGTAAGTATCTACATTATCCACATAAATACTTTATTCTCCCTGTTGTAATAAGAATCCAGAAAGGATATTATAATTGCATCGATGGACAGTGTGAGTGGAGGTCCTTGTATAAAGTCATTTCTTGTGTGTACCATAGGCATGCCGTATTCTTGCCGTATCTAGGAAACATATATCAATTTTTCGGGTTTATGAATTGCGCAAAATTATGCTAAAACTTAAATAGAAGCGGCAGAGAAGTCTAGATTGAGAAAGCAAGTTAAAGGTGAATACTTTCTCGAAAATCTTAGTGATATGTATGTATTTGATGATGTATTTGCTGCATCAGCAATAGTCCGATTAGACTATTTGAGATTGGTTTGGGTTTGGGCTTAGGAAATGTTAAGGATTGTGTTATCACATTATGCTCCACTCCAAAGTATTGAAAGTAGTTCGAAGTTCGATTACATCAATCACCTCGCAAAAGGAGTACTTGAGTTGCGATTGTTAGAGTCGCCTCATTCTGCACTTATTCTAATCCACAACCAGCGGACAGACGATGATTGTAACATCTAGCGAACTTTGACGTTTGTATAACCAATATTCCATTGTCAATTTTTTCTGAAAAAATTACTATTTTGTTGTTTGATTCGAATACGCCATTTTCCATTTCGGTTAAGGTAACACAATTCACGATAGTAGTAATAACACATCCGTAGTCTTTTAAAAATAAACGTGATTGTCCCAAAATATTTACGTTAGTATTAATTACTATAGATGAGTGATTGATAAAGCACGATCATTGTTATTCAAAAATTAGGACATTGTAATATATTTGTGCTTTTTTAAAAATGTTCATGCTTATATCATCATATAAGTGTTGTTACTTTTCCACTGCCATTTTTGAATAAAGAAAATTTCGCAATAAATCACCATTTAAATTCACTCATACTCACTAGTAATTTTCCACCTAAAAATAGAAACAATAAACAAAAACGCTATCACGTTTTAAATACTTTTTTTTTTGTTAGTACAGTTACATTTTTGTCATAGTTCTGTGAAGAATAGTTTTAAAGGAATTTTTAGTTAAAGTTTTCGAGTAGAATTAGTTTTAAAGATTTTTACATAAGAAAATTTGCTATCATTTGACGATCCAATGGTGACCTAAAATCGTTGGCTTCGTTGACATAAATGATTAGGAGTTGTTGCGAATCCTTGATTGTTGTTGGCTTATAGAACTTCCGTTTTTTCGATCCTTATTAACTTCGAATTGTGTTTTGCCTGGCAGATGGAGGAAGAACATAATGTAATAAATTTAGGATTAAAACGTCTTCTGTTCCTGAAATGAAAGAAGTATAAAAAATATATGTCAAAAATTACCATTCGAAAATTTCCTGTCAATTTTGGTCTTTCAATTTTTCATTGAGGATATGAATTATTAAGTTCATTCTAACGATTTATCAAGCAATTTTATTTGCGGGGCTATAAAATATTAGAATCGGAATTTATTTATAAAATTTAATATATTTGTAATTTTATTTAATTGGTTACAACTGACTTAAAAGGCAGGAAAAAAAAAACCACAAAATGTTCGCTACTTTTAAGTACAAAATGCCGAAAAACTATTTCGTATTTACACTTTGAAAGCAAAATTAGAAACTGTTGTACTAATTTATACTTCAACTTTAACCAAATCAATTGTTCAGGTGATAGAGTTGTTGTTTATCATTTATTTAGTTATGTACATAAAAGATCTCGCTTTATTTTGTGCATACTGAAAAAAACAAATGACTTTTGTTTTAATCTACACTCTTCCGTCTTTAGCCTTTCACGATCAACTGAAATCTTAAACTGTTTGCAAAAAGGATGCAAGCAAGACGATCAATAGAAGAGCCGTTGTGTGACGCCACATTTGCCGTTTACCTTAATAAAAAATCATGACAATTAGACCACCTTCGTGGTAATTTAACGACGTTTCTGTTTCTTCAACAATGTCTATGCTGGGTCCCAATAAGCCATTGTTACTGGAATATTTTTATGATACATTGATCACTATTTTGTTTCTACAACAACATTTCTCATCTTTTTGGTGGTTGTTTTAGTAAATAAACATTTTAGCTTAATTATATTCCTGAAAATTTGATCACTATTTTGCTTCTTCAACAACATATCTCATCGTTTTTGAAATTATTTTCATTAAGCATACAAGCAAGACGATTAATCGAAATCCGGCGCGACATTATTGTCGTTACTTTAACAAAAAAGCCAATTTGACCATATTAGTGGTAATTTAACAACTTTTGTGTCTTTTCAACACTGCGTATGATCGATCACAGGTGAACTTCAATATTTTCCTAAGACAATGTCTACTATTTTACTTAAAAAAAAATACTCCATTTGCATTATTAAGAAAATATGACAATTTAACTATGTTCATGATCGTTTGAAAACATTTGTGTTCCTTCAACAATATATATTTGTATGCTAAATCAAATTTAAGCGTTAAAAAGTTAACGATTACTCTTGCTCAATATTCATTTCGCTTGTAATTTTTTTTGTTAAACAGCGAAATAATCGTATTTCCCAACCACGAATATGTTTAGTTTATAAAAAATATAGTTAAATTATATAAGTATCAAATAAATTAAATAAATTATTAAAATCCGAGAGTCATTACTCTATCATATTTATTGTTATTTGAATATGAAATTAAAAATGTAATTCTTTATTAACTCCAAAACCATGATTGAATCAATCACAAATATGTTTAAATTGAACAAGTAGTTGATGTTGATTGAGAAATTGTCCATATCTGATTTGAGAATTTTAAGCCCATTTTTAAATGACAATGAAACATTATTGATTCAACCAAGGTTTTTTGTTTCGGTGTATGCATAATGCCTCGAATAGTGTGATCAGCCTATGACATATATAGTATCTTTCTCTAACGACGTTCTATTTTAGTTATGTGTAAAATATTCTAATGCAACTAAAAACATTGTTCTTGTATTTTCAGACATTAACTCATCATTAGTAGTACAAGGTTCCGAATCTTTTCTCATACCAACCTTAAACATTCAAACATTCGTTCAGAATACAGACAACATTGCCCAGCAGTAAGTAACTTGTTGCAGCACCCTTTACCATTTGCATTTGACTTTTCATTCTTGATTTTTTAAGGTTCACCACCACTTCAGCAGCAACAATCTCCACCTACAAAAGATATACAACAACGACAACATATTCTATCACAGATACCTCAATCATAGGAAAATAGTAATCAAAATTACCTGCCAGCATTAATATCGCCACAATCGTGCATTGCAAAACCTTCCGCTCTGATACCAGCAAATAGTCTTAAAACACTTTGATCTGGTCAATTATCATGCTTGTCAGCTGTCATCGATCCATCTCAAGGCATTTCGACGAGTCAAATCCACAAAAGTAATCATTTCGACGATTCGACTTTGCCCAGACGAAGGTGAATCGATCAAGCTGCTGATCATTATCACATACACACAACCTCATCAAGAGGCTCGATTAACAATTCGCCGGACTTGGGTCACTATGGTACGCGTCGTGATGTAGCGATTGCCTTTATTCTCGGTCGCAGCAATAATCAAACGCTAGAGAATGCGCTAAACTATGAAAACTATGTACATCTATGGGGATCGTAATATCGATGAATTGAGAAACAACGGGAACACAATGGTGGAAAGCCATTACTTAGATAGTAATTTAAGATACCCACATCAAGGAAGCAATAGTAAAGGTCGTGGTGGCGGTGGCAGCAACAGAACGAATACAGATGCAGCACAAAAATACAGTGAAAGACAGTCAAGGATTTGTAAGTATCTACATTATCCACATAAATACTTTATTCTCCCTGTTGTAATAAGAATCCAGAAAGGATATTATATTTGCATCGATGGACAGTGTGAGTGGAGGTCCTTGTATAAAGTCATTTCTTGTGTGTACCATAGGCATGCCGTATCCTTGCCGTATCTAGGAAACATATATCAATTTTTCGGGTTTATGAATTGCGCAAAATTATGCTAAAACTTAAATAGAAGCGGCAGAGAAGTCTAGATTGAGAAAGCAAGTTAAAGGTGAATACTTTCTCGAAAATCTTAGTGATATGTATGTATTTGATGATGTATTTGCTGCATCAGCAATAGTCCGATTAGACTATTTGAGATTGGTTTGGGTTTGGGCTTAGGAAATGTTAAGGATTGTGTTATCACATTTTGCTCCACTCCAAAGTATTGAAAGTAGTTCGAAGTTCGATTACATCAATCACCTCGCAAAAGGAGTACTTGAGTTGCGATTCATTCTGCACTTATTCTAATCCACAACCAGCAGACAGACGATGATTGTAACATCTAGCGAACTTTGACGTTTGTATAACCAATATTCCATTGTCAATTTTTTCTGAAAAAAATTACAATTTTGTTGTTTGATTCGAATACGCCATTTTCAATTTCGGTTAAGGTAACACAATTCACGATAGTAGTAATAACACATCCGTAGTATTTTAAATATAAACGTGATTGTCCCAAAATATTTACGTTAGTATTAATTACTATAGATGAGTGATTGATAAAGCACGATCATTGTTAATCAAAAATTAGGACATTGTAATATATTTGTGCTTTTTTAAAAATGTTCATGCTTATATCATCATATAAGTGTTATTACTTTTCCACTGCCATTTTTAAATAAAGAAAATTTCGCAATAAATCACCATTTAAATTCACTCATACTCACTAGTAATTTTCCACCTAAAAATAGAAACAATAAACAAAAACGCTATCACGTTTTAAATACTTTTTTTTTTGTTAGTACAGTTACATTTTTGTCATAGTTCTGTGAAGAATAGTCTTAAAGGAATTTTTAGTTAAAGTTTTCGAGTAGAATTAGTTTTAAAGATTTTTACATAAGAAAATTTGCTATCATTTGACGATCCAATGGTGAAATAAAATCGTTGGCTTCGTTGACATAAATGATTAGGAGTTGTTGCGAATCCTTGATTGTTGTTGGCTTATAGAACTTCCGTTTTTTCGATCCTTATTAACTTCGAATTGTGTTTCGCCTGGCAGATGGAGGAAGAACATAATGTAATAAATTTAGGATTGAAACGTCTTCTGTTCCTGAAATGAAAGAAGTATAAAAAACATATGTCAAAAATTACCATTCGAAAATTTCCTGTCAATTTTGGTCTTTCAATTTTTCATTGAGGATAGGAATTATTAAGGCTTTAAGTTCAGCAATTTTATTTGCGGGGCTATAAAATATCAGAATCGGAACTTATTTATAAAATGTAATATATTTGTAATTTAATTTAATTGGTTACAACTGACTTAAAAGGCAGGAAAAAAAACCACAAAATGTTCGCTACTTTTAAATACAAAATGCCGAAAAACTATTTCGTATTTACATTTTGAAAGCAAAATTAGAAACTGTTGTACTAATTTATACTTTAACTTTAACTTACCAAATCAATTGTTCAGGTGATAGAGTTGTTGTTTATCATTTATTTAGTTATGTACATAAAAGATCTCGCTTTATTTTGTGCATACTGAAAAAAAACAAATGACTTTTGTTTTAATCTACACTCTTCCGTCTTTAGCCTTTCACGATCAACTGAAATCTTAAACTGTTTGCAAAAAGGATGCAAGCAAGACGATCAATAGAAGAGCCGTTGTGTGACGCCACATTTGCCGTTTACCTTAATAAAAAATCATGACAATTAGACCACCTTCGTGGTAATTTAACGACGTTTCTGTTTCTTCAACAATGTCTATGCTGGGTCCCAATAAGCCATTGTTACTGGAATATTTTTATGATACATTGATCACTATTTTGTTTCTACAACAACATTTCTCATCTTTTTGGTGGTTGTTTTAGTAAATAAACATTTTAGCTTAATTATATTCCTGAAAATTTGATCACTATTTTGCTTCTTCAACAACATATCTCATCGTTTTTGAAATTATTTTCATTAAGCATACAAGCAAGACGATTAATCGAAATCCGGCGCGACATTATTGTCGTTACTTTAACAAAAAAGCCAATTTGACCATATTAGTGGTAATTTAACAACTTTTGTGTCTTTTCAACACTGCGTATGATCGATCACAGGTGAACTTCAATATTTTCCTAAGACAATGTCTACTATTTTACTTAAAAAAAAATACTCCATTTGCATTAATAAGAAAATATGACAATTTAACTATGTTCATGATCGTTTGAAAACATTTGTGTTCCTTCAACAATATATATTTGTATGCTAAATCAAATTTAAGCGTTAAAAAGTTAACGATTATTCTTGCTCAATATTCATTTCGCTTGTAATTTTTTTTGTTAAACAGCGAAATAATCGTATTTTAAATTAAATAAATTATTAAAATCCGAGAGTCATTACTCTATCATAGTTATTGTTATTTGAATATGAAATTAAAATTGTAATTCTTTATTAACTCCAAAACCATGTTTGAATCAATCAAAAATATGTTTAAATTGAACAAGTAGTTGATGCAAAGATCGTCCATATCTGATTTGAGAATTTTAAGTCCATTTTTAAATGACAATGAAACATTATTGATTCAACCAAGGTTTTTTCTTTCGGTGTATGCATAATGCCTCGAATAGTATGATCAGCCTATGACATATATAGTATCTTTCTCTAACGACGTTCTATTTTAGTTATGTGTAAAATATTCTAATGCAACTAAAAACATTGTTCTTGTATTTTCAGACATTAACTCATCATTAGTAGTACAAGGTTCCGAATCTTTTCTCATACCAACCTTAAACATTCAAACATTCGTTCAGAATACAGACAACATTGCCCAGCAGTAAGTAACTTGTTGCAGCACCTTTTACCATTTGCATTTGACTTATCATTCTTGATTTTTTAAGGTTCACCACCACTTCAGCAACAACAATCTCCACCTACAAAAGATATACAACAACGACAACATATGCAATCACAGATACCTCAATCATAGGAGAATAGTAATCAAAATTACCTGCCAGCATTAATATCGCCACAATCGTCCGTTGCAAAACCTTCCGCTCTGATACCAGCAAATCGTCTTAAAACACTTTGATCTGGTCAATTATCTCAAGGCATTTCGACGAGTCAAATCCACGAAAGTAATCATTTCGACGATTCGACTTTGCTCAGACGAAGGTGAATCGATCAAGCTGCTGATCATTATCACATACACACAACCTCATCAAGTGGCTCGATTGTCAATTCGCCGGACTTGGGTCACTATGGTACGCGTCGTGATGTAGCGATTGCCTTTATTCTCGGTCGCAGCAATAATCAAACGCTAGAGAATGCGCTAAACTATGAAAACTATGTACATCTATGGGGATCGTAATATCGATGAATTGAGAAACAACGGGAACACAATGGTGGAAAGCCATTACTTAGATAGTAATTTAAGATACTCACATCAAGGAAGCAATAGTAAAGGTCGTGGTGGCGGTGGCAGCAACAGAACGAATACAGATGCAGCACAAAAATACAGTGAAAGACAGTCAAGGATTTGTAAGTATCTACATTATCCACATAAATACTTTATTCTTCCTGTTGTAATAAGAATCCAGAAAGGATATTATATTTGCATCGATGGACAGTGTGAGTGGAGGTCCTTGTATAAAGTCATTTCTTGTGTGTACCATAGGCATGCCGTATCCTTGCCGTATCTAGGAAACATATATCAATTTTCCGGGTTTATGAATTGCGCAAAATTATGCTAAAACTTAAATAGAAGCGGCAGAGAAGTCTAGATTGAGAAAGCAAGTTAAAGGTGAATACTTTCTCGAAAATCTTAGTGATATGTATGTATTTGCTGCATCAGCAATAGTCCGATTAGACTATTTGAGATTGGTTTGGGTTTGGGCTTAGGAAATGTTAAGGATTGTGTTATCACATTTTGCTCCACTCCAAAGTATTGAAAGTAGTTCGAAGTTCGATTACATCAATCACCTCGCAAAAGGAGTACTTGAGTTGCGATTGTTAGAGTCGCCTCATTCTGCACTTATTCTAATCCACAACCAGCGGACAGACGATGATTGTAACATCTAGCGAACTTTGACGTTTGTAAATATAACCAATATTCCATTGTCATTTTTTTTTGAAAAAAATTACAATTTTGTTGTTTGATTCGAATACGCCATTTTCAATTTCGGTTAAGGTAACACAATTCATGATAGTAGTAATAACACATCCGTAGTACTTTAAATATAAACGTGATTGTCCCAAAATATTTACGTTAGTATTAATTACTATAGATGAGTGATTGATAAAGCACGATCATTGTTAATCAAAAATTAGGACATTGTAATATATTTGTGCTTTTTTAAAAGTGTTCATGCTTATATCATCATATAAGTGTTGTTACTTTTCCACTGCCATTTTTGAATAAAGAAAATTTCGCAATAAATCACCATTTAAATTCACTCATACTCACTAGTAATTTTCCACCTAAAAATAGAAACAATAAACAAAAACGCTATTACGTTTTAAATACTTTTTTTTTGTTAGTACAGTTACATTTTTGTCATAGTTCTGTGAAGAATAGTTTTAAAGGAATGTTTAGTTAAAGTTTTCGAGTAGAATTAGTTTTAGAGATTTTTACATAAGAAAATTTGCTATCATTTGACGATCCAATGGTGAACTAAAATCGTTGGCTTCGTTGACATAAATGATTAGGAGTTGTTGCGAATCCTTGATTGTTGTTGGCTTATAGAACTTCCGTTTTTTCGATCCTTATTAACTTCGAATTGTGTTTCGCCTGGCAGATGGAGGAAGAACATAATGTAATAAATTTAGGATTAAAACGTCTTCTGTTCCTGAAATGAAAGAAGTATAAAAAACATATGTCAAAAATTACCATTCGAAAATTTCCTGTCAATTTTGGTCTTTCAATTTTTCATTGAGGATAGGAATTATTAAGGCTTTAAGTTCAGCAATTTTATTTGCGGGGCTATAAAATATCAGAATCGGAACTTATTTATAAAATGTAATATATTTGTAATTTTATTTAATTGGTTACAACTGACTTAAAAGGCAGGAAAAAAAACCACAAAATGTTCGCTACTTTTAAATACAAAATGCCGAAAAACTATTTCGTATTTACATTTTGAAAGCAAAATTAGAAACTGTTGTACTAATTTATACTTTAACTTTAACTTACCAAATCAATTGTTCAGGTGATAGAGTTGTTGTTTATCATTTATTTAGTTATGTACATAAAAGATCTCGCTTTATTTTGTGCATACTGAAAAAAAAACAAATGACTTTTGTTTTAATCTACACTCTTCCGTCTTTAGCCTTTCACGATCAACTGAAATCTTAAACTGTTTGCAAAAAGGATGCAAGCAAGACGATCAATAGAAGAGCCGTTGTGTGACGCCACATTTGCCGTTTACCTTAATAAAAAATCATGACAATTAGACCACCTTCGTGGTAATTTAACGACGTTTCTGTTTCTTCAACAATGTCTATGCTGGGTCCCAATAAGCCATTGTTACTGGAATATTTTTATGATACATTGATCACTATTTTGTTTCTACAACAACATTTCTCATCTTTTTGGTGGTTGTTTTAGTAAATAAACATTTTAGCTTAATTATATTCCTGAAAATTTGATCACTATTTTGCTTCTTCAACAACATATCTCATCGTTTTTGAAATTATTTTCATTAAGCATACAAGCAAGACGATTAATCGAAATCCGGCGCGACATTATTGTCGTTACTTTAACAAAAAAGCCAATTTGACCATATTAGTGGTAATTTAACAACTTTTGTGTCTTTTCAACACTGCGTATGATCGATCACAGGTGAACTTCAATATTTTCCTAAGACAATGTCTACTATTTTACTTAAAAAAAAATACTCCATTTGCATTATTAAGAAAATATGACAATTTAACTATGTTCATGATCGTTTGAAAACATTTGTGTTCCTTCAACAATATATATTTGTATGCTAAATCAAATTTAAGCGTTAAAAAGTTAACGATTATTCTTGCTCAATATTCATTTCGCTTGTAATTTTTTTTGTTAAACAGCGAAATAATCGTATTTCCCAACCACGAATATGTTTAGTTTATAAAATATATGGTTAAATTATATATGTATCAATTAAATTAAATAAATTATTAAAATCCGAGAGTCATTACTCTATCATAGTTATTGTTATTTGAATATGAAATTAAAAATGTAATTCTTTATTAACTCCAAAACCATGTTTGAATCAATCACAAATATGTTTAAATTGAACAAGTAGTTGATGCAAAGATCGTCCATATCTGATTTGAGAATTTTAAGCCCATTTTTAAATGACAATGAAACATTATTGATTCAACCAAGGTTTTTTCTTTCGGTGTATGCATAATGCCTCGCCTAGTACGATCAGTACATACATCGTATCTTTCTCTAACGACGTTCTATTTAAGTTATGTGTAAAATATTCTAATGCAACTAAAAACATTGTTCTTGTATTTTCAGACATTAACCCATCATTAGTAGTACTAGTGAGGTACTAGTACCTCAAACATTCAAACATTCGTTCAGAATACAGACAACATTGCCCAGCAGTAAGTAACTTGTTGCAGCACCCTTTACCATTTGCATTTGACTTATCATTCTTGATTTTTTAAGGTTCACCACCACTTCAGCAACAACAATCTCCACCTACAAAAGACATACCTACAACAACGACAACATATGCAATCACAGATACCTCAATCATAGGAGAATAGTAATCAAAATTACCCGCCAGCATTAATATCGCCACAATCGTCCGTTGCACAACCTTCCGCTCTGATACCAGCAAATACCTAGTCTTAAAACACTTTGATCGTTCTGGTGGCGGTGGCAGCAACAGAACGAATACAGATGCAGCACAAAAATACAGTGAAGGACAGTCAAGGATTTGTAAGTATCTACATTATCCACATAAATACTTTATTCTCCCTGTCATTTATTCAAAGTCATTTCTTGTGTGTACCATAGGCATGCCGTATCCTTGCCGTATCTAGGAAACATATATCAATTTTTCGGGTTTATGAATTGCGCAAAATTATGCTAAAACTTAGATAGAAGCGGCGGAGACGTCTAGATTGAGAAAGCAAATTAAAGGTGAATACTTTCTCTAAGATCTTAGTGATATATGCAGGGTGATGTATTTGCTGCATCAGCAATAGTCCGATTAGACTATTTGAGATTATTTGGATTTGGCTTTGGGCTAAGGAAATTTTAGGAGTTGTATTATCACATTTTTCTCCACTCCCAAGTATTGAAAGTAAGTAACTTGTTGCAGCACCCTTTACCATTTGGATTTCACTTATCATTCTTGATTTTTTAAGGTTCCCCACCGCTTCAGCAACAACAATCTCCAGCTACAAAAAACATACAACAAATGCAATCACTGATACCTCAATCATAGAAGAATAGTAATCGAAATAAACCGCCACCATTAATATCGCCTCAATGCACAACCACCGTCCGCTCTGATACTATCACATCATCTTAAAACACCTTCATCTGGTCAATCAATGGATAAGGATAACAGCTGTCGTCGATCCAACTCAAGGCATTTCGACGAGTCAAATCCACGAAAGTGGTCATTTAGACGTTTCGACTTTGCCTAGACGAAGGTGAATCGATCAAGCTGCTGATCACAAATAATTAAACAAGAATGTATTATATATATATAGACGTCGTTGTTCTATTAAGCCTATAGATATATGTAAAAATATGTATTTCCCTTTCCCGGAGGATGTAGGTTTAGACAAAAAATTATCTAATTTTAATCGGCTGCAATCTTATTGTTAGCTATAGCAAGATATTTAACTTATACGTGCCAACCTCTGAATTTTTTTTCGAATTTCGAAACGATGTAAATATTTTTAAAACTATAAGGCTCATTATAAATTTATTCAATCTATTGTACAATAGGTATTCATTTCACTATAAAAATTTAAACCTTAACAAGTCAAATGCCAGGACAAAAACATTGTACCAAATATAAGAAAACAGCTTTTATTACTTGTGCTTTTATAACTTCTTATTTGAGATTTGAGCGGCATATCAGTACTCTGCATCGATTTTCTTTCTTTTTACCAAAATGGATAAACATGGTTTCATAATTGACCACAAATAAGAAAAAAGATTCTCAACACAGTTCTTAGATGGAAGAGCGAGTCGACTAAGACGACTAAGCAAACAATATTGGTGTTAAATTGTATTAAAGTTAAGCTAATCACTTATAGAATTTTTCTACAGACAAAATTACTTACTTACATATACAGATTTAAACTTTGCTTTAAGTCTATTTTTATTATTTCACTGATTGAAATAGATTTTCTTGAACAGCTGATATTCGTTTCTATAATTTGAAACAATGTATTTCTCTGATGTGTTCGATTCTCTTTATTTCTCTTTCTCATCTACCAGTTTTGATTTCAATGATTAAGTTTAATATTAAAACCTGTACCACTGACAGCAATTTTATTTCAATGACTGCTATTACTAACTTGTCTAAAAATGAAATATCAATGATGCATTTGAATGGTAGCTTGGTTAAGTTTGGTTTTCTCATACGTTTGGAAACTTATTGTCTCAGGAAGTACCTTTTAGAAATTTTAATATTTTTATATATTGGAATGATCTTTCCTTTTTAGAGATCTACTTAGATCGTTCAGTAACTATTTATTAACCGGGATAGTTCTGTTTGTGTGCCTGTGTCCCTGTAGTACGAGTTGTACTGGTGGGAATAAGCCGCTTAATGCTTGGGAATGTTCGTTTTTATTTACGACTTAAATATTTTATGTAGCTACCTTGTTCTATTAAAATTTAGGGACGAGTTTTTGCGATTACGTAAGTGAAGGTCAAATTTAAAAAAAAAAAAAATATTAAAATCTATGCTTGTGGGAGAACTTGTCCTGACTGATTAATTGTCATCTAACTGCCTTCGGGTGTTGTCTGTCCAGAATGTCGAAGACAACTAGAATTGTGTACATTAAATTCGCCCGCAACAACGTTTTCACTGTGAGGATGAATGGTTACAATTCGCGTGATGGAATCGGACAGCTCATTAAAAGTAAATTTCGGTCCAAGTTTGTGCTTCTATAAATGAAACAGTAGTGTATTAATTGCCTACGGACGTGATATTTAAATCAAATAAAATTAAATTCCGGATTGGAACATTGGCAGTATTGTGGTTGAAGTTGGTAGGCTACATCACTACGTATATAAACGTCGAGACCACGTTGGGGAAAGAATAATGGCACTTCCGATGGACCGGAATCAACACTAACCTGTGCTTCATTCAGTGCCAAAACAGCTGGTTTATTGTGGGAAACATGGGCATAGAGCGAAAAGAGATTAGTCCTTAAGCCCTGAATGTTGCTCATATCCACTGTAAATTTTCCAAACATTACAGAAAATAAACACAAAAAATTCAACTCAGACGCTACCAAGCTGAGCCGTGGAATGCTAATTCTGCGTTAGATTTCCAAAACAAATCACCGCACGTGTTATGCCCATACAATGATTTGCGTTGGTCCACCAACAAAAATTCACACCACGCGACCCGCTATTCGCTCAATGCTGTGCCTAGCCAACCATAGCAATCACACAAGTGATAAATAATATCACAATGTACTTGCTATGAACAGGAAACAGCAGCAAACGAGATGGATGGGAGGAAGAGGGAACACCACGCACTGTGCACTTTATAGTTTTTTTTTTGCACTTTATTCACACGCGGCCGTTGTTTTTTTTTATTTTAATTGCCGTGCATCCTATTGCTGAGGTGCTCATATTAGACTTCAGAGGCTCGAGCAGACAGTCAATTCCGGCAGAGAATTAAAGTTTTGCTATTTTCTCCGTAATCAACACTCGTCCTTAGAAGTTCACCAAGTCGAGTCCGGATGGATAAACGTCGAGCACTATACCCATTTTTTTCGACATGTTTAAGGGAACAAAGCACAATGGTGCATTCAAGAACATGGTCAGTGGATATACATTCTTGTAATACTTGTACTGAGTATATTTTAAGGATTTGTATATGCATTGTTTTAATTGTGTGGATCTAGTTTGATGCGGTTCGAATGGATTTGGAGGCTAATATCGTCTTTGATTTATGTATTTTGTATTTATTTTTGAAGGCTAAATTTGATATTGGATGAGGAAAGGATTTGCCTAATTTTTGTTTTGGCATAAAGGAGTATGGATAGATATAAACCTATTCACCCCAAGCAGACTATCGTTATGTATTCTCTGCTCACCACTTCAGCAGTAAATTTAAGTTACCCATTCATAAGAAGAGAATATTATCTTGTCTTAAAAGACGCGACAATGTCTTCACAATACTATTATTATGACCGCGCTTCAACATGGCCTCAACCACGTCAAAACCGCGTGTGGAACGGACCTTTTATTATTTTATTATGTCCATAGATATTTAATTAGGTTGGATAATTATTGTTTTAATAATTCTGATTTGAATCACGTTACAGTTTAAAAAATAAACAATACACAAAACTTATAAGAAAACATTGAACTTCTAAAAACCCATCTTTAGCCGTGCAAGTATTAAACAAAATCCCCCCATTTATATTCAAAATATACTTTATAACTTTTAGAGAGAGATATTATTGTGTTTGGATAAAAAATTCCTTTAATACTAATAAAAGCGTGGATAACGTTACTCGTCCTTTTGCGACATATCTAATGGTACAAGGTACAATGGTGCATTCAAGAACTTGGGCAGTGGATATACATTTAAAGCAGATTTGTACTTAGTTTAGTTTAAGGATTTGTATATGCATTGTTTTAATTGTGTGAACCTATATTCCCGTGCGTTAGCTGGGTAGAATTTTTCCGCTGTGAGGCACTCTCGTCATATATCCACACCAGGGATATAAGTTATAAGCCAAAAAATTTTAAATCCCAAACACCATATTCTGTAATAATTCTCAATTTTGGGGTTTCTTTAAGCTTACGGCTTTTTCTCCGAAAAATGTTACATCAGCGAACTCCATGAGAAGTTCGAAAATGAGAATGCAGTGAAAACTAAAACAATTTGCGGACTATTTTGCCTCGGTCAGATTAGCGACTGAACAATTATGGTACGGTGCGGAAGTATTCTTAATTTCATCTAGAAGGTTTGACTCGCGAAGAAAGTCCATATTTTTATTTTATAGAGAAAACAGTGTGACCTGTTTGTACTATGTACAATAATTAGCCTATTATGGTCCCTTGGGAAAAAAAACTTCATAAGTTGTCAACAACCAATCACAAGAAACATTCTACACCGTTTCTTCGAAGAAATTCATTTTCCTGCCAAAACTTAATAATTTATTAACGCCTTTGGGTTTCTTGTCGTTGGTTGTTACCGACTTTATGTTATATTCTACCAAAGATGACGATGGCATCATTATTGAGCCTAGTATTTAATGGCGGTTTTATCGTTATCATCCAGAAGACAGTTGCGTTCGCCATATTTTCAACTCAAAGGAAATTATGGATACGTTTCTTACATTGGATTTGACATGCTCGAAGAGCATTAAAAAGCTGACAATACTTTTGCTTATTAAATGACGTTAAGAAATACAAGTAATGTAAGCTTTTTGAGGCGATTTAGAAAGAAATTGTATAAATATCTGAGAAGGTCAGGCTGTAGCTGCAAAAGAACTGTCTAATTAAATTCAACTGGGACACCAGTTCAAGTTATTGTGATCTGGGATCCGGAAACGTACTTGTCTCTTGTCTGTAGCATTAATTTGGGGTTGCTTGAAGTGTCTGGGGTAACGAAGTCGATCCGTTTAGGGATTTTGCACTTCATCTACATCAGCACCTGAATTACCTAACCGTTCGCCGAATCCCCACACAGAACCACAATTTTTCTGTTGAACGGAAATTAAGTCCAACACTCAGTTTGTTATAGATAGCACCCATTTATATTTTTGAACTTGTTAGAAACCAAACCGCAAGTCATTTTTAAATAGCAAAAGTAATACAATGAGAATATAGTGTATTTCTTGGATTATTTTCAATCTTTTAAATCGCTGAAATTCCTTTGAAGTTCTAAGATTGTAGCCATTTTAATTAATTATTTTCTGAATTATATTTTCAATCCGAAAAGTTGAAGTTAAATTACCGAAATTTGAAAGCATAGAAAAGACATAATTATATATAGGGTCCGCCATTATTTTTAACTAGTGCTTATTTCGCGAATGGTAACACTTAGCTCATGTCTGATTTGACAGATAATATACCGCTATACCGCTGAACGAATATGGTTGTGTATACGCTTGAACAACGCTGGGAAATATTTTTTTTTTAAATGAGCAAGGAGTGGCCGTTACAGTCAATGGCGATCGTTATCGGGCCATGTTGAACGAATGTTTGTTCAAAAAAATTAAAGAGGAGGATATTGGCAACATTTGGTTTCAACAGGTCGGCGCTACGTGCCACACAGCCGAAGCTACACTCGATGTTTTGCGCCCTGTTTCAACAAAAAAAAGTTATTTGGCGGACTCTATACATACTATCAATAACAAATATTCTAAAATTTTTTCTAATATTTTTAATAGTTTTAAAAATAATAATAATAAAACATAAAAAATATCAACTTTATTTTAATGAAAATTTATCCCCTTATTATTATAAGAAAATATATTAAAGATATCAGTTTTGTTTCAATAAAATAGTGTCTGCTAAATATAAAAAGAAGAATACATTGTGTTATATTTATTGAATTTCCCAAACCCTGCATTTTTCATTACATATATTGAATGCTCTTGTAAAAAAATAGGAAATGTACAATTCAAATCTTTTTTTTTTTAATATTATGTACTTTAAAATATACACATCTAGTTAGTACAACAATTCAAAAATTTACGAAAAAAATGTAAAGAATATATAATAAATGTAGTTTAAAGATTCCTTTAACAGAATAAAATAAAATAAGTCTTAAATTCAAAACTGCAAAAGCTTCCAACATGCCTGAATCAAATATATTATATTTCACTGCACACTTGAATGTAAACATTAAATGTAAGATCCGACTGGCATTATCGAATATTGGAAATTTGGTATATTATTATTATTTTTCTTTTTTATTTAAAAAGAATATGTAATAAAACATTTTACTATTATAAGAGAATGAACCAATTAAAGTTTATTTTTTAATACAAAAGCAGGTTGTGTTTTCTTTTATAGAGTTGCATTTTTTAATAAATATTTAAGATGCGACTTCACCAGCAATGACATAGGTTTAGGTATGTATTAGTGTTTCCCATTATCCGGATATCAGTGTTCTCCTTGATACGGATTTGAGTACATGAAGTAAGTTGTTATTACAGTGATAGTTTTCTGCGCAAATAAAAAAAGCTTTCAGAAGCATATATTTATTATTTTTTAATGATTTTTTGGTAAAAAAATAAATGCCACAGAAAAAAGTCTTAAGAATTCCAAAAATCCATGTCCAGAATTAAGATGATATATCTCTCGCTAAAATGAGGTAATAAGCGAATATAGTTGTCCATTTTAAGCCATATTACATGTGGCGTCGTTTTTAATTGAACTTGAATTCAAAATACTAAAATTCAAATGTTTTGTAAAACTTTAAATTAACATCGATGAGGAGCAGACTTCTACCCAAAGGGAAATTTGGTCGAAATAGTGTAATGGCGTATAAAGTGATCTGTCTGCTGGAATAGGTACAACATTAGGGTTTTGACGCTCCAATATATACGTCTCCCCATATTCTAATGTGTTAATCTCTTCCAAGACTTGAGTTTGGGTCGTTAACCTCCGATTCCTTCTCGGTCGAATCAATTTTACTTCGATCATGTAAATATATCAGGTAACCAGAAACTATCCAAAACTGCGAAGGTATTGGCTTTATTTTTTGCTTCGCAAAGAGAACACACTATCCTTAAGCGATTATAAACAGATTTTTAAAAAACTATCCTAATAAAATGACAATTCTAAAGCCTTCCAAGATCCATATACCCTTAAATGTTGGGAAAATTTGCTGTTCGAAGTCCGAAGTCTGAATTCAACTTTGGTTCACTTTAATTTGTGCCAAAAGTAGACATATACCTATTCGGCAAATATGTTTAGGCTTTCCTAAATGTTTTCAGATCACATAATTCCTGTAATCTTCCCTTCAGGGGGTAAGCGGATGTCATGACCACCTCTGGTGGTGATAGAGAAAATGTGACTCCTTTGGGCATATTTCGTCACTCCTTTGGGCATAGCTGCCTCTGCAGATATCGTCATCTTTGAGATTTAGATTTATTGCATGGCTTCTCAGAGGGTTATGGCCAGTGATGGCGCCTACCAATCTAAAACATTCTTAAGCAGTTATGGATGGGTGAACAGTAAGGTATTGATGATCAGTAAGGCGTTAGTGCGGTAGGTAATCTCATTCGTGTTTCAATTTTTGTCGCCAAAGTTAACGTACTTTCCCCATATCAGAATTATTCCCATACAAAGAAATGTGATATATTGTACCTATACTAAAAATGAGAGAAGGGAGAAATAACTAAGTACTTTGATATAAAATCCATTTTCACTAACAAAATCAATCAAATGTATCCTTCACCATCTTTCACCAAAATTTTAATGCAGGCAAATCGCCAACAAATAAATGGGGAAGAGTAGGATGTGTAAATATATTTTACCCCTCTTGATATACTCGGAATAAGTCCGCTCTGAAATAAATTTACAATACCAGCAGACATTTTGAATGACTATTTTACATGAACAACTCTACACGTTTTCTGGAGATCGTAATTGAAATTGAATGGAAGTCGAAGATCTTCATCATATCGCGGCGACACCCATCCATGCAAAGAAATTTGGAATATGTTGATTTACATTTCCTAAAAATTGGAGAGCCATTAGAAATACATCAAACTACCACAAGTTCTAACGAATGTCCTCTCTCTTTATCTTTCTATATCAAACCAACTGTAAATCCAACCACACACATATAAATAAATGTGACGCAGGCCATCCGATTGGATTTAAATTTTTTTTGTTTTTGTGTGTGCTCAGTGAAATAAGATGTTTGGTATAAATCTCTCCCGTTATTTCCAACCCAAATGTAAGCGATCAAAACGCACACAAACAAATATTGAGCAAGCAGCCTGAGAAACTTACCGAATATTTTACCCCTCTTGCAAATAAGAGTGGAAACACTCGGTAGAATTTCAGCTCTGATACAAATTTACAACACAAACAACAATTGGCCACGACTTTACATGAACAACTCTACACATATTCTGGCAATGGCAATTCTCGAAATGGCAATGAAACAAGAAAGATAACACATTTCTACACTGCGTCCGCATCCAAATGTTATGGATGCGAACAGATGCATAATAAGTAATATGAAGTAGGAATATATATATAATTGAGCTTACCTCTTTTATTTGAAATTTAAAATTGCACCACAATCAGTTTTTGCTTTCCAGAAACATTCGAGACAGAATTTGTATTTTTATATTTCTGGTAAAAAGAGTCTGATTGTGAATTTTTAATATTGCATACACATGTAGTAAAATTTGTTCATGAAAATAAATCGTAGGTAATTAAGAGACTACAGGTAGGCATAGATAAGGGCTAAACAGTCTTCACATGGAAGTTGAGAAAAAGAAGTCCAACCAAGTCAGTTCGTAGGGTCTGGTCTCTATAGGAAACCATTTAAAAAAAATTACTTCAATAAATTTAGTTTTATGCCATCAAAAGTTGTTTGCTAAGCAAGTCAATAAAGCACTGTCGACTTTCTGGGAGTGTAGAGGCGCTTTTGGCCAAACATGGGGCTTGCTCCCCCAGATCTTTTGGATCTATACGGCCATTAGTAGACCATTATTAGACTCTCATACGCATCGGTTGTTTGGTTGAACAGGCTTTCAGGGAAACGTGTTATTGATTCTTTTGCCAAACCCGGTATTGAGGTATTAGCTCTATTTGATTGATAAATATATGTAGATACCTAATATACTGCCGTGTTACCTAATATAGGCAGCCTTCCATTCTCGATGTCATTCGTAGAGTTGATTTTTACACCATATGGGCCGTTTCCGCCTAATATTTTAAACACATGCATTTTCCGTTGTTACGCAGCCATTTATTTTAATGTTTGTGTGCATTCCTCATTTCAAAATAAACAATCACATTCAGTGCGCAAAAACACTCCATAGATATGCAGAAGCAACATTGATAAGGTTGACTTTCCAAACACTATGCTCTCTCTCGGCATTGTCCCTATCAATCATGACAATGTTCCTTCCTTGCCAGATGCACTTGAGTCGAAACACCAATTAGTTAATAGATGGAATAACATTCAACAGCACAGATTTTGACTGATGCCCGCATGTGAATTAAGGGTCAGCCAAGTCATTAAATGATCACAGAGTATGTTTTTGAGATTCGACACGCTCTTTGCTACTACATACGATGATAGCACCATTTGCGGCTCTTCAGTTTCCTGGCATTAATTTCAGTTATACACATATGTTATTCTTTAGGGACGCGGGCTATTTTAGTATTGAGTATTTTGCTGTTTATAGCTGCAAACTATTGCATACGTATTTACGCAGACAGAGCTCGAGTCTGCTTTTGTGTTCTTATCAGGGGAAACAACAAATACGCCACAAATCAATTCCTGAGTGAATTATTTAAAGAATCTTTAATGTAACAAATTACAGGTGTTTTAAGAACTACCAATTTTCTTTTCTCAATGTTCTGAATGGTACAAACTAGCGCACGTAGCCCATTGAAGAGATTTGTAATATTCAATCATGCGTAGTCAGCTCTCGTCCTTGCTAAATCTTGAGTTCTAAATATATTGTTGAAAATCGTGGAAGCTATCGGTTTTTTTGTTCTATCAGTTTTATTTTTTCGAGGGTAGGTGGAAAATTGTTGATGAGATACTATGAGGACCGGCCGCACGTTGCTCGTAATAGTGTAAGATTCTTACCCACTAAAAAACAGCTTCCTTAAAAAACCTTTATACCAGAACGTGGCTAATGCATGTGAAGCAGTTTTAATTTAAATATCTAATCACGTTTGTTAGGCAGCCTCTCAATGCATTTGATTATATTTATTTACGACCTCTTAATATTGGTTTTACGTGCGGTTTCCATTTTAATTTCGCATCTAATGTCATTCCCAAATATTTAGTTTCATTTGCGTACGGAATTTGTCTATAAAAATGGGAAGTGTATTTACATTTCTGTAAATAAAATTAATGTGCGCAGATTTGGTTTCGTTCACTTGAAAATACGCTAAGTGTTTGTCCACTCAAAAACGCTACTGAAAGCCCGCATTAAGAAGATGATGGATAGCATTTTATTTCATTCTATTAATTAAAAAAAAATAAAGTTTTAAAGTTTAAAAGTGGGGGGGGCCAAAAACTTTGTATATGCGATATATTGGAAAAAATATTGGCTAAATATCTTATTTAACATTTTTTTTCGCTTTCTATGAAAATTTTCGAATAAAACAGCATTTTAGTGAAAAACGCCCACAAAAGTAGGCGTGTCAAAAACTTTACATGACAAACATATAAAGTAGGGCAGTGCCTACATATCTTGTGATGGTTGTAACACTTTATCTCTGTAAATATAGCTTTAAAACGGTTTTTTTTCTAAATTGTGGGCGTGGCAGTGGGCGTGGCAGTGGGTGTGGCATTGGGCGTGGCAGTGGGCG
This sequence comes from Ferdinandea cuprea, assembly GCA_963576555.1. NCBI lineage: Eukaryota > Metazoa > Arthropoda > Insecta > Diptera > Syrphidae > Ferdinandea > Ferdinandea cuprea. The sequence goes on from OY754962.1 coordinate 49,028,400, forward strand.
TGAGTTACATGAGGGCCAAATGTTATTCGGAAAAAATATAATTTTTACTAGACCAATAGGTCTTTTTTATTCGAGAGTACAATATAAACTAAACTTAAGTAGTGAACATTATTGAATATGAAACCTGATTGCAAAAGTGAATTCCAAGAACCGATTCCCATGAAAGGAAATGCGCCAGACGCTAGGTCATCAGTTCTTGGGTCACCTCAGCAGTACATTAGCTGGAATTATATACAATATTTGTTAAGTACTTATTGCCTACGTTGCAGGTTAACAACCTGATTGGTGTTGCGTGTGGTGGTCAGGCTGGTGACGTAACTCCTCCCCCCTTAGCGTAGAGCGACGGCCAAAGTGATGTTAACGGGGCTGGAGCGAAAGAACGAAGTGAGGGAAATTGGTCCTTTTTAATCTTCTTCTTAATCCCGATGATGATGATGGTAAATGCCACTATTACGGCGATTATTGAGCTTGAGGATGAAACTGCTAGGTAGTGCAGGACCTCGGTCTTGGTATGTAAGGTTTTCAGCTTTCCTTCGGCGAGAAATTGGTGATCTTGTAGCTTCTCCAGATTGACTATGTTGTTGATGCGTGTAGTGTGTATTTTGCTACTGGATAGTGGCGGTAGATGGATGTCGTCCCAGAATGATGAGGGAGTATCTTCGTAAACGATACCGTTCACATCAACGTTGCAACCTTGGAAGTGTAATAGGGCTGTACCTTCTATTGACCCAGTCTTAGTGCTGCAAGTGGAATTAAAAGGTACTTGTGGTACATTAGTGAAAAGGATAAAATTTGGTTGAGGTTGTGATATCGTTTGGACTTTTCCCACGTCGTCGAAAGTGCAGTAAGCCATTTTGTTCGTCATCAGTCTGCCCAGACATTTGGATTCGGCTGCATCTTCTTCCAGCTTTGGCGAGTTGCAAATGAAAATTCCTGCTATCTTGGGGCATATCGTATCAGAATATTGAATCTTGTGATCATTATATGCAATGTAGGGACTCATTTTTATAAGTTTTGTGTCATTAATTGGAAGTTTAACAATGTGATACATATGATAGTTAGGTTTTGAAAAGTTTGGAATTAAAATGTTAAATACGATATTAGAACCGTTATAATAGCCCTGGAGTTTTAATAATTCATAAATTTGTTCGGGAGAGGTAATTTTTATTTCTTGATTGTACAATTTGTTATTTATTAATTCAAGTTCTTTAGTGCTCAGTAGTAATTTTGGTATAATATTTAATTTACTTAAGATTAGGGCTTCGGCTATATCGGAAATATGATTGTTCAGAAGGTCAATGTTAAAATTTATTTGATTGAGGAATTGCATTTGCATGTCCTCGTCGTTTTTTATCTTGTTAGCGGAAGATTCCAAAAAGGATTTTATAATGTTTTGCTCGTTATTTATGTGGTCAGTGATATTTTTAAACCTCTCTATCATTTTAATGTTGATGAAATCTTGCCTTTCTATAGTGTTTGCTAGGTTGTGTATGTTAGTACTGATTTTTTCAATTTGACTGTTAATTTTGTGTGCATCTTGTGCATCCATATTACCCGTGATGAATTTTATGGTAGAACCTAATCCATCTATTAAACCTCTTTTATTTCTTGTTATCGGAAGCAGTGTGAGGAATTTTCTCTCGAGTTCTTTAAGTTTAAGTCGAGTTATTTTGGTAGATTCTTTGTATATAGCTAGGTCCGTGAATGTGTCAAGGGTTTTAGTTATTTCCTCTATGTTTTTGTTATAGTCCTCTAGATTTATTATGTGTATAAGATTATTGTAATTAGTAATACTTCTAGAGGGTCCTAGACGAAGTGGTAAGATGCTGTGGTTACTTGGGATGTTTCGAATTTCGATTAGTTGGGTGGATATAGATGGTAAGCTAGAGTTAGAGGAAATGGAAGTGATTTAGTAATTGTTAGGTGGTATACTTCCTTTGTATTTATTTAATAAAAAAAATATATATATATGTATATATATATGTCAGCCATATTCCCTGGAGACATATGTGTAATCTAAAAAATTGTATTCTTAATTCTAAATTTCATATTCATTCTGGAGTGCCCAGCAGTAGGGATCGCAGAGTATAAGAAGAATATATGTCAACCATATTCCCTGGAGACATATGTGTAATCTAAAAAATTGTATTCTTAATTCTAAATTTCATATTCATTCTGGAGTGCCCAGCAGTAGGGATCGCAGAGTATAAGAAGAATATATGTCAGCCATATTCCCTGGAGACATATGTGTAAGTATTACCTTTTTTTTTTTTTTTTTTTTTTTGTGAAAGTAGTAGTAGCTAGAGAAATAGAGGCAGAAATGCGGAAGGTAGGGAAAAGTGTTTAGGTTATTTCCTGATGGGTCTTCTCCTAAGTTTACCTTTGTGTAATTTTTTGTTATTTTGAGTAATGAGTGTGAATTTATTGTCTTTTTTTACTTTTTGTTTGGAAAATCTAGGCGTGAGTTTGTTTCGCCTAGCCTCCCTTCTGAAAACGTTTTCGTCGGCCTCCAATTCCATAGGTTCCTCTCTTCCTTCATTTAGGTGTTCTGTCCTTTTTTGTGTTATATTTTCGACAGTTTCTTGGATTTTGGGATAAAGTTTGTCAAGGAATTCATTAAGCTTAGTTAAGTATTCGTGGTCGCTGGAGGGTTTAATAGTTTTAAGAAATTTGTAGGGTCTGCCGAAAAACAGTTCGTATGAGTTACTGGAAGTCTGTTGGAATGATGTGAGGTGTAAGATAATTTCGTGCTGCTTGCAGAAGTCCTGAAATATGCATGCCACGAATTCAGATCCTTGGTCACAGATGATTTTTTTCGGAATGCCGTATAGGCTTATGTATTGTTTTAGCCACTTGAGTATAGTTATACTACTCCTGCAGCTTAGGGTGAAACCGCTGGCAAACCTAGAGAATTTATCTATAATTGTTAGTATTTGGTTGTTATTAATACTATAAATATCTATGTGTAGAATATCGAGTGGTTTTTTAGGGTTTTCGGGTGGGATGTATTTTATTTTAGGAGGATTTCGGTCGTACTTCATAAGTTTGCATTGGTCGCAATAGTTCAATATTTTCGCTATTTTCTCTTTCATATTGGGGAAATAGTATTTCCGCTTAAGGTGTAGGTATGTTTCGTTAATCCCTCTGTGGTTCGTGCGTTCGTGGTAATCTCTTATGATTTTTTCTTGATCATCGGGTGAACGAATGTCAGAGAGGATCTCGGTGCACCTCACTAAACGGAAGGCTTTGTTATGTGAGAAATACTTAGAGAATGTCGCTTGTATAATGGAGAATCCTCATTGCTGGTTTCTAATAGTACCTGAAGGTTGAACTCGTTTAGAGGTTTCTCTGAAATCGGGATTCCGTCATTTGTGTTTTCTTGGGCGCTGTGCACTGTGTCAAGTTCTTCTTCGTTGTGGAAGATCTCCTGTGTTCTTTCTGGGTTTGTTATTTTGATACGGCTAAGAGCATCAGCGTTCGTGTTTGCTTTTCCCTTTTTATAACTTACTTCGAAATCGTACTCTGCGAGTTTTAGGCGCCATCTTATGAGCTTCGAATTTGGTTCTCGTAAGCTCATAAGCCATAATAAGGGTTTATGGTCTGTGACAATTTGGAACTTCCTACCGAATAAATAAGGTCGAAAGTATTTTGTAGCCCAGACAATGGCGAGAAGTTCCTTCTCTATTGTTGAATAATTACATTCAGAGGTAGAAAGTGTACGACTCGCGAAACAGATTGGTTTGTCGCTTCCAATTTGGCCTTGTGACAGGACAGCTCCTAGTGCATAGTTGCTAGCATCCGTCGTGACTATAAAAGGCTTAGTAAAATCGGGATAGATAAGGATTGGGTCATTTGTTAGTAGGGTTTTGCATGTCTCAAAAGCTGCTATATAAGTTTGGTCTATTGTAGTATTGGCATCTTTCTTTAGTTTGTTTGTAAGGGGTTTAGTTAACTTGGCTAGATCTTTAATGAATTTCCTGTAGTAATTTATAAGTCCTAAAAACGATTTAATTTCCTTTTGGGTTTTGGGGAGTGGAAAGTCTTTAATGGCTTTGATTTTGTTGGGATTGGGTTTGATTCCTTCGGGGGTCACAACGTGGCCCAAAAAGGAGATTTCTTGGCGAAGAAACTCGCATTTGTTCATTTGAATCTTGAAATTAGATTCGCGGAGTTTGTCGAAAACTAATTGGATGCTTTTAAGGTGCTCTTGTAAGGAAGTCGAATAAATTATTATATCGTCAAGATAAACTAAGCAGACTTTGCCTATTAGGTCTCTTAAAACGTTGTCCATCACGCGTTGGAATGTCGATGGAGCGTTTTTGAGTCCGAAGGGCATTCGAAGATATTCGTAATGCCCTCCTTCCACAGTGAATGCTGTCTTTGGTATGTGTTCGGCGTGCATCTCTATTTGATGAAAGCCGCTTGCTAGATCAAGCGTACTGAAATACATACACCTTCCCAACTTGTCTAATATCTCGTTGATATTAGGGATAGGGTACCTATCTGAAATGGTTTTTTCGTTCACCTTTCTGTAATCGATGACGAGTCTCCATTTTTGTTGGCCGCTGGCATCGAGTTTTTTGGGGACTATCCATACAGGGGAACTCCACGGAGAGTAGCTCTGGCGGATAATGCCTTGGTCCAACATCTTGGAGATTTGTTCTTGAACCTCCTGTTTGTGTACGTAAGGGTATTTATACGACTTTATGTACACAGGGACGTCGTCTGTGGTGTTGATTTTATGTTTAATTCGATTTGAGAAGGTTAGGTTTTTTCCTTCGATGTACATTATGTCAGAGTACTTTTTACATAAATTGAGTAGTCCCTTTCGTTCTTCTGCGTTCAAGTGGTCGGTCCTAATCATGTCGGAAATGTTATTCTTTGTTTTTTCTTCGTTCTTTCCTCCGTGTAGGTTGTAGAGTTCTATGAATTCATCTGGCTTATATTCTTCTGTTTGAATTGATTCTCCTAAAAGTATGTTTTCGTCTTTTTCGGTGTAGTTTGTAATTTCGACGTTGCAATGACCGTTTAATGCTTTGTAAATACCTTCGGTTATGAATATATCTGGTTTGATTTCTATTGTATTTATAAATACGTCGCAGTTAGTTTTATTCACAGGGAGTTTTGCACGAATCTTAGAGTGAGCTGGAACTTTTAGGAATTTAGGGGAGTTATTCAATGTGAGATTAATGTCCATAACGGAATTTTTTGTAGTAAGAATGTTTTTTTCGAGATCTAATTTGGCATTCATTTGTAGAAGTGAATCTAACCCTAAGAGGCCATCGAAGAAATTATGGAATTTAAATATTAGAAACTTAAATAGTCCCTTTTGTTTAAATTCCTTAAATATTGGTATATTAGCTTGTGATTTAAGCTGATATTTTTTAAAAACTGTCGTTATTGTAACGGGTTCGCAATTTATAAGGTCTTTATGTGGTACATACTCTGGGTTGATGAATGAGGCCGATGCTCCTGTGTCCAGGAGGAATCTTAAGGGCCTTCCGAAGGGGGAGGAAATGTAAATAAAGGGGAGTGTGATCGAGTGAGTTCCGGCTTCTATGTGCCCCGTTGGTTCCTCGAGGCTGTTATGGGAAAATTTTCTCCTTCGTCAATGTTGGTGGGGTCGGAGTTAAAATATTGGTCTAAGGTTTGGAATGGGTTGCTGCCATTTGTATTTAGGGTTTGTGAGGAGTTTTCGTGATTATTGATTTCTTGTAGGTTGAAGTTGGGATTTCTCGTCCGTTGGCTAGGACTTTGTTTTATGGCAAGTCTTTCGTTCCTAAAATTATTTGATCTTGCTTGTGTAGTGTTTGCCCTGGGGAATTTGTTTGTATAATTCGATGTTCTATCTAAGTTGTTAGACCCTGAATTTCTATGGTAGTTGTTATTTTGCCTGTAAGGTTGGTGATGTGGGGTGTAATTTGGACGTGGCTGGTATGGGGCGGGATTATTATAAGTTCTATAGTATGGGGAATTGGAATATTGTTGTGTTTGGGCCATTCTCTGATAGGAGATATTCTGTTCTTTGATGCAGTATGCTAGGGCTGTGGCTAATGATTCGGGTCTCATAGCCCTGATTCTTGAGCCGAGTGGCTCATTTAGTCCACTTAAATAGGAGTTGAGGCACATTTCGGCATAGAGCTTCTTTTTTGCTTGAATTACATTGCTTAATTGTTCGTGAATTAATATGTTGTTGGAGAGAGCAGCCTGAATTTCAATTATTTCTCCGTAAAAGGATTCCACGGACTTGTTTGCTTGTTTTAGACTGTGTAAGTCCCGGATGAGTGAAGTTTCCGTTCGCTTGTCGGAATAATGGAGAATTAGGTTTTCTTTAATATTGTTCCATATTAATGGGGTCCCATACATGTTTAGGACCTCGTTTGCCTGTCCCATGACTTTGTTTCGGATCGCTCGGAGATAAATTTGGCCTTGCGGGGTGTTGTCGGCCCCCCTTATAAACAGTAGAATTTCCTCGACATTATTGAGGAATTCATGTAGCGATCGAGGGTTTCCGTCGAATTTCGGAAGATCTTTGATCGCGTCGGGGATTCGAAGTAGATTGAAGATATCTCCATGGTTTACTAGGGTGGGGATAGGGGCTGTGGTAGGGAGTGGGTTCTGTAAACCCGTGGCGTTAGATGGATCGGTTGGCATGGTTTCCGAGAAAGAACCTGAAGAAGTGGAGTTAAACGAATCGTCTTCCCCTGGGGTCTCTGTTAAGGATTGTAAGCTTCTTGATAAATTTCTGAGACTGTATGGAAATTATCTTTTTGGCTTATTTTTAGGTAGTTTGCTCATGGAGTTTGTTTTGTTAAAAAAAAAAATATTTTAAAATTGACCGACTGTAAGTTGGGTATTCAGGGAGTACACTCTAAATTAAACTTAATTAAATGATAATAAAGATGTTTGATAATTTTGCGTTTTGTAGTACATATATGAAAATTAATTGATAGGAGGGGAAACAAATTTTCTATAACTTAAAGTCACAAGAATTGAGAGTATCATTGCATATCTTAATCAAAATTCAATCGCTTACATGCACCAAAATATCAGGAGGATCATTATTTTGCTGTTGATTATTTTCCTGTTGTTCCTTCGATTCGCTTTTCTCTTTCCTTGTTTTTGCTGTTTTATGTCTTTTGGTTTGATGGTACTTGATTCACTTTCTTTTCTTGTTGTTTTTTTTTTTTTTTTTTTTTTGTGTTCGCGGTGATTAAGGGTCGATACCCACGGTTCTAAATTTCCGAAACTGGATTTTAACTTATTACTTTTTGTATTGTTTAAAAACCGTCACCGGACTGCCGACTGCGCCAGTTACATGAGGGCCAAATGTTATTCGGAAAAAACATAATTTTTACTAGACCAATAGGTCTTTTTTATTCGAGAGTACAATATAAACTAAACTTAAGTAGTGAACATTATTGAATATGAAACCTGATTGCAAAAGTGAATTCCAAGAACCGATTCCCATGAAAGGAAATGCGCCAGACGCTAGGTCATCAGTTCTTGGGTCACCTCAGCAGTACATTAGCTGGAATTATATACAATATTTGTTAAGTACTTATTGCCTGATTTGGTCCTGATCATAAATATATATTTTTTTATGGGCCTACGACGAATATTAAGGGGTGTTACAAACTATGTGTCAAAATTAACATTCCCTTAGGATAGGGTATAAATACATATATAACTTAAAAAAATAAGTGCACGACTGCGTCATACAACACGTTCACGGTACATGGGATGTGTTTTATGAATCGCTTAAAAAAATGGTAATAAATATTTGATCACATACTAATTTTATTTAGAAAACTTTTTAATATTTCGATTTTCTCAAAAACGCCTCTAATGATTTTGATGTGATTTTGCAAATTGGACACTTTTAACCTTATTGTTTAAAATTATGCATGTATGAAATTGCGATGCGTGAACAAAAGCGAATAAAAAAGTTTTGTACGACGAAAATCGTAGGGTATGAAATCTGAGAAAGCAAAATTTAAAAAATAGCTCTGAGATGTTACCCTAAAAGCTTAATATATGAACTTTAAAGCAAACCATTTCGCCACACGGCTACCGGACAGACATAGAGCCAGACCGACTTCATTGACAGACCAACTTTTTTGGACTCTTCTACAGTCTTAATATCATCCCTCATACTCAGTTTGAGTTCCAAATTTTCGGAAGATTAAAATAATTTTCTCTTTAGTTTACTAATGTAAACGAGAAAGTTAAAAATTCAATATATCACTTCATATCACCAGCATAATAAGCATAGCTACAATTATTAAAAATGAAGCAGGTATGCAACGAATATTCGTTATAAAGTTATTCTATTACAGCAAATAATTTTAAGCATTATGCATTAAATGTAAAAGTACTTCAAAAATTTACTTAACTTATTACTTTTGTTCCTTGACTAACATTTTAAAAATTTGGTGAGCCCAGTGCTCAGCCCAGTACTCAGTAAAGGAGCCTGGTCTGGCATACAATTGTGTTCAGCCAATTAATTTAAGAGAATACTTTACATTCACATCCGCATCCATACCATAGTTCTTCTCCTCTCTTTAGAATGGAGAATGTGTAAGTGTATCCCATATCCACTTAATTTATTATTTTTCCGCTCATCCACACACATAACAACGCACAAACTGGAGGAATTTAAAAATCTCTTCTTGTAGTACGATTTATTCTTTAGTTGAAGTGCTTGTCGGTCTCTATAAACGTCCGCGATTCTGAATTCGTTTATGAAGACAATTTCTAGTGTTATTTGTGTGGATTAGATAAAAAGATTTTACACCCTTTTGTGTTAAATTTGTGTTCTGTAGCCTTCAGTCGAAGTGTTATGTTTCTGTGTTCTTTTCATTAAAATCTGAGCTTAAAAAGCATTTTTCAGCTAATTCAGCTAAAAAACACTCGGAGGATTTTGCATTTTGCGTAAAATGTGTTATAAGTATGTGCGTAATAAAATTTGTACATAAAACCAAAAATTGAGTTTTTGAAAAAAGTTGAAGTCGATTTTTCATTCAAATTTTGAAAGTGAGAGGGAAAATTATTTATGTCACATTGAAATTATTTTTGTGGTGAACTTTGAAATTATTTTTGTGGTGAACTTCCCCGAGATGCAGTGAAATATTTCTCGTGAGTTTTGCGTTTTACTAGATTCCGTTTTGGCTATTCCAATTGAAGTTAGATATACGTTTTGGGTAGATATTATTAAATTTAATAGCCATTCTTTGACGTTTATAATTTATTATAATTATATGCCTAACTACCACATATGCCAAAAATCACATTTTGAACCGGCATTGGTTGTAGTATTTCTGATATACATATGTCTGCCACTTGTAACCCAGCAATCTTAGGCGATCGATGCGTCTCAAAGCCCATCAAGGCAAACAGGGAGCGCACTCGAAAAATTTTACAACGCTTGGGTTAAGTTTTCTTTCACCTAACAAAATAGAAATGTCTAAACATCATAAAAGTGTTTAAAGTCATAACTGAACTTGGCATCCCACGTAATACGAGTTATCGCAGTTGCCTGGTCACTAATGAGAGTGAGTACATTTTTGAAGTGCGTGTCCGGCTTTAGCTTAATCTAGATATTCCCCACTAACCAAGCACTTCTTTGATGACCTCTCTGACTACTTAGACATACAATTAAACAGCATAATTTGTAGCCACTTTCCCTACCTTCCTAAATACCTGTTACATATACAATTTGATTTTCTATATTTTCTTCGAGTGACCGGTTTCTCATAGGATACCTCACATATTGCACGCGGGTAGTTTTCCAAATCCATGCAATTTGACTCTTTGTTTTTGGTCACAGTAGACTATTGCAGTTAACACATAAAATGACCAATCCAATTTAATGCTTGATAAGTTCAATTGCTTAAAAACTACAGACACCCAGACCACAAGCCATTCGCCAGTTTTACCACATATTGATCGTACTTAGAAGGTGTTTCTCGTTTATTGATTTGGGATATGGGGTTTTTCTATGTCGACTTTCTCATCCTCTATTCTTATCCCTATTGGGATCGATCTTCTGAATAACCCAAAATAGGCAGTGCATGTTGGTCGCGTAGAACAAGTGTGCCACTTATGCCATTGTTTATTTAGGATTAATGTGTTTGAGTTCGATACTTATAGTTATAAATTAATTACTTTTACATTAGTTTTATTTAAAAAAAAAACTTTATTTACCAACTGGCAGCGATTCTGCCTACAAAATTAATGAACCATTTTTCCTTAAAAACTATGGCTTAAATACTAACGGAGGCGAGACATCCAACGACGAAGTGCTCCCACAGGTTCTCACTCATTACACATCGTACGTGATGGAATGCGGGTCCAGCAATGTCGACGAGTCATATTTCGAACATTACAGACGCGCTGTCAGCGAGGTTCATGACAGACTCATGGGAAGCGATGGTGTGCTTCGGGTTTCTCCACATGAATTTATTCTGTATTAACTCCTCCACCCTCAAATTCGAGTGTCCTCACTCGTGACCTTGTAATATGGCGGGCTTCGGCTTAAGCTAACCCTTTTGATTGGTGCTGGTCGTTCCAAAATCTCTGCAGGTGGTTCTATTGGTAGTTCGGCTGCTGCTTGCGTTTCCCTTGTTTCTACTGTTGTGGAGATTGTCAGGTTCTTTCTCTTGCGTAAAAACTGTATCAGGGATATTACCACGGCTGCTATGATGATGATGGTTGACAAACTGTAAGTAGCTATCAAGTGCGTTTTGTTTCTTTCTTCGATTTGATTTATGTAGTAGGTATTGTTTAGGTGCAGCTCTTTCATTGCTTCGAGAGTTAAGAGTTCTTCAAAGGTTTTTGATGGTGAGTCTACTTGTACGATGGCCGGAAGAGGTCTTGAGGTGGGAATTTCGTTGGAGACAAAGGTTCGCCCATTCACGACGATGGTAGCATTATGGTATTGTACTATAAATGTTCCCGTTACACTGAGCGTGTCGTTGTTGATTAATATTGACCCGTTGAACTGGTTGAGAAGTAGTGACCCAGGGAGTATTTCCTCGGCTGTTGGAATATGTTGATTGTTAATGTTGGTGCAATTTGCTGGTCTGCTTCGTAATAGGTTCGGGATGCACTCCGTATTACTTAAGTTTATAATTTCGTTAATCTTACAAATAGTTAAATCATTGAATGCTGGGCAATTATTCTTAATTCCATAAAAATCATTTCCGCATTGGAGTATATCACTAAATTCGATTTTGGTTACAACTAATTTTCTTTTAATCGGCTTAATTAACAATCTTTTACAATCTTTCTTTTCTGTGGTAGGCACACTCACAATATAAATTATAGTTATTGTACTAGTGGCTATCTTTATATTAGCAAATTCAAATGCCTCCTCCATGTTTAAATAGGGTAAGTTGTTTTTTTCAAAATGAGCTCTAACTAAGTTTATTTCGGTATTCGATAGTATAAAAGAATTTACTATGCCAGCTTTCGCCCACTGTATGGCATGTTCTACATTCGTTATCTCTTCTTTAATTACATCTAGTCTGTACTTAATGCTGGTAGAATATTCTTTTTTAATTTCGACATTAGTTTTCAAAGTCTTAATTATATGATTCGTGACATTTGTAATGTTATTTATTCTTTCTAATGACAGTCTGTTTATAATTAGTTGCTTATTGTTATTATCTAGTAGGTTTTGGGTTTTAGCTTTTACAATTTGGAAATCGTGGTGGTCCGGTGTACCGGCTATCCATTTCCATGCAGTTCCTAGAATGTTTATTGCCCTTTTCTTTTTGACTATAGGTTTGATGCGGTTAAGCCGGTTGAGGATTTCAGTGATTTCATGGGATAGGTAAGGATATATGAGATTGTCTTTACTTACGTTAGTTTGGATTTTGAACTGTACATCATTAATTATATCTTGGTATGCGGCAAGGTCGATTATGTGCACCAGTTTAAATGTACCGGTTTGCAGTTTCGCTATTCCTGTATTCAGGGTAACCACTTTTGAAGTTGAATAATCCAGTATTTGAACCTCTGCGAGGCCCACAGTTATAAAAGACCTAGAAGAAGACATCAGGTTTTAATATTAACCTTATGGACGATTTTGCCTGATTCGGTTAAGACCGTAGTTGAATAATTCTCCTTGACTATTTCCTTTCTGTACCTTGCGGAAAGCTTAGTACCTAATCGTCTATTGACTTTTACGAAGATAACTTCGCCGGGAGAGTAATTTTTCAGGGGCTGCCGGGTTTTATTATGATATTCTAAATCTTTATTTTGTTTTTCTTTCAACTTCAGTATGTTCTCCTTTCTAGCCTTTTCAAATTGTTCGGGGTCAGTGCTAACGTTTCTTCCGAAAAATACCTCTATAGGTTTTCTATTGGTAGTGGAATGAACCGAAAAATTGTATTCATAGATTGCACGATCTAACAGCTCTTCAAACGATCTATGTACTCGGGCTCTTTTATGTTCCTTCAGAATCTCTTCCTCTTGCTCAGTTTGATTCCGTAGGTCTTTAACTCTCGTTTGAGTAAACCTTGTTTTATAAGATTTGAAATGTGTAGGATAGATTTCCTGAATTTTACCCATTATTTCTTCAGTTGTGAAAATGCCATTGATGACACCTGGGTTCAGATGCCGTTTGAGCAGCTGAATTAAATCATCCTCAGAATAAGTCTGCCTAGAAATTATGTGTCTATGAAAGGTAGGAAACGGAATTTGAAATTGGTAACTATCTTGGTTTCCAATAAAGAACATCAATTGGTTCTTAAAAACGTTTATCGGACTCTCGACAGTTTCGATTAGTTCGTGAGCCGAGCTTTCGCTGCTGTGTTGTGTAGCAGTCATCGCGTTCACTTGAGATACCTGTGGAGGCCGAGAAAGCGCATCTGCAACTACGTTACTTTTCCCTGGTTTGTAACGTAGTTCATAATTATACTCCTCAAGAATCGCTTTCCAGCGTTTCATCTTGGAATTATTATTCTTATTGCTCAGGGCATACGTTAAAGGCTGATGGTCTGTGTAAATTTTTACACTTGAAGTACCATACAAATAACTTCGTAAAGAGTTCAATGCCCAAATTATCGCAAGAAGTTCTTTCTCATTTGCTGCGTAGTCTTCCTCTGTCTTGCTCAGTGTTCGTGATATAAATGATATGGGTCTGTCGTTCTGTGCAAGGACAGCGCCAATGGCGAAATTAGAAGCATCAGTTGTCAATTCGAATGGCTCTTTGAAATTAGGGTATGCCAGAATTGTGTCTTTCGAGACAAGTGAATTTTTTATTTTGTTGAAGGCCGCGATGGCGTCGGGGTTTAGATGAACTAGTTTTTGACTAGATTTGAATTTGGACATACGTCCCTCCTCCCCCCTTAAAAGGGATGTCAGGGGCTTGGCGAGCTTCGCGTAGTCTTTTACGAAGCGGCGGTAATACCCTGACAGACCAAGAAATGACCGGAGTTCTTTAAGCGTATTCGGATTGGGAAAATTTGTAATGGCCTCTACCTTTGCGGGGTTCGTTTTAATACCCTCAGAGGATATCACGAAACCTAGGAATTCAACCTGCTCTTTAAAGAAATCACACTTCTCCAGCTGTAATTTCATGTTAGCTTCGTTAAGAATTTTAAAGATTTCTTCAATGTGCTTGATGTGGTCTTCTTGGTTTCTGCTAAAGATGATAATGTCATCTATGTACACATAGCTGATTTTTCCAATGACATTGCGCAGTATATCGTCAAGAGCTCTTTGAAAAATAGAAGGCGCATTTTTTAACCCAAATGGGAGCCTTGTGAATTCGTATTTTCCATTATTTATGGAAAACGCCGTTTTTTCGATATCAGATTCCTTCAACGGAATCTGATGAAATCCGCTCTTTAAATCAAGCACCGTAAAGTACTTGTTTTTCCCTAATTGCGCGAGCACTTCATTAATTTCAGGGATCGGGTAGCGATCCGCTATGGTGACGGAGTTCAATTTCCTATAATCAATCACCATCCGATATTTCTTGTTCCCCTCTGAATCTGATTTTTTTGGCACTATCCACACCGGTGAATTATAGGGCGACCGTGAAGGTCTAATAATTCCGTCGTCGATTAAGCTTTGCACTTGTTTATCCACTTCATCCTTGAGAGATACAGGGAATGGATAGTATCGGGTATATACGGGAGTATCTGAGTTGGTGCGGATCTCACCTACTACTTTGGTAGTATAGGTCAGCTTCTCGTCTGACTCCGAAAATAAAGTGGGAAATCTGTTTACGAGTGAAGAAATAGCGTCTTTTTGAGATGGTGCTAAATGACCATGGTTGAGATTTATTGAATTTATCGATTGGGCTACTTGTTGTTTTAGTCTGACTTTCATACCATTTCCAATTTGCATATAATTTTGTTTAGTGTGGATAATATAGCATGGAAGGACTTCAACGATGGCAGAAGGAAAAATTTAATTTTGTGGTTGTTTAAACCGAAGAGGCTCGTGTTAACGTGGTGGCTGACCTTAATACTGCCACCTACAGAGTTTGCATAAAAACATTTGTCGTTAGGTATTGGCTTGTCCACTAATTGGGGTTGTATGTAGTTTCTATTCGATCCAGTGTCAATTAAAATTTTGATCATCTCTCCGCTCCTCGTCCTACTTTCAAAATAAGGTAGCGAAGAGGTACCTAATCTAAAAAATGAATGTCTGTGAAATCCGTGATTTCATCAACGTTAGTGTCAGGGACATGCTCAGATTCTTCCAATGGCTGAGTATATTCATCAAAGGTTTGATCATAATTACAATCTTCGGAATGAATAACTTCATCATATTCGCTATTGATGTGGAAATTGGGTTGTGGCTTGATGGAGTTAAACTAAGGTTGTCTTGGCGTAAATTGTTGGGGGTTTGGCGTTGGCCCTCGTTGTGAAAATTGGGGCGTCCTAGCTTGAGCACTCTGACCTAAAGGTTCTGCTTTAAATTGTTGATTTGGGTAATGGAGAGGTTGTTGCCTTGGTGCAAATGATGGTCTGTAGCCTGGTTGAGGTTGATACTGATATCTTTGCACGTTCTGGTGCTGATAAAATGATGGTCGAGGCGGTGGTTGATTTGGAAGCTGAAATCTTGGTTGTCCATTTTGTGGATTCGCATAATTATTAGGAAAATTCCTACGTGGAGGTTGTGACGAAGAATTTAGATTTGGATTCCCCTTTGGCATACCGTAGTTTTGCGTGTGTTGTGATCTGTATCCTTGGTTTTCTAACTTGAGACTCAAGTAAAGTGCCTGGGGCAGATCGACTGGCTCACGTACCCCCAATAGCCTAGGAAGATCGCCTTTGAGACCCCTAATAAAGGTATCAAGGGCCTTGTCGCGATAAGTCTGCGTAAGCAGTTGCGTTGACTCTTGAGAAATTTCCATGCAGGAAATTTTATTGAGAATCAGAGAGAGATGGCTGTAGACAGCCTGGTAGAATTCTGACACGGAGCGGCTCCCTTGAACGAGGCACGACATCTGGTATTCGAGTGTGTTTAAATCACGCTTGTCAGCGTAGTGCATGACAAGGTATTTAGAAATGTTCTCCCAATTGAGTGGAGTGTTATAAGACTCCAAGACAGCATCGGCGCTTCCGATGATTTTATTTCGGATAACGCTTAAAATACCGAAGTATTTAGGCGTTCCTTTTATGGGCTCATATATCTGAAGGATTCGGTCAACGCCCTTCTTCCAAGAGCTAAATTCTGTTGCATCGCCTGAGAAGTCTCTAAGGCAGCGAACAACGTCTGGGGTTTTATCCAGGTCCTCTAACCTGTTTCGATATTGTGCAGCGATTGGCTGATCGACACCGGTACAGAAATCAGCGCTTGGGTTTAAAATGCCATGGATGATCTCCTTCCCGGACTCTTTAAAAGTTCTGCGAATTATTGATGAAATGAGGATGTCCAGTTCGGGAGTTCCCCTTACTTCCTGGTCGCCTTCTAGACGTGTGGAACTAGACGTAGATGAGCTATTTAGGTTCTCGCTCACCGGAGGAATTGTATTTACACTTGTAGGAGGGGTAAGATTTGGGAGTAAAAAACGGTTAATGTTAATGGCAGGAGCATCGCCCTAGGGTTGTTTTGTGGAGGGTCAGTAGACACTCCTGAACGTAGATCAGGCATTGTTATGTGTATTTGAAAAAATTGTCATTAACAATAATAATAAAACTATAAAAAAAAGGGAAATAATGGGTTTAAAGGGACAAATTTGTATAGCTTCAATTTAATACACTTAGTTATTACTTTCCTTATTTAATTAATTGTCAATTGTTTTGACTTTCGATTGTATTAATGTTTAATTTATTCTAGTTTTTCTTTAATTCTCACTTTTTGAATTTATTATTATATATTTTTTTTGCTTTTTGTTTCTTAAATACTCTTGAATTATTACTATGTTTTCCTTTTGATTTTTAATTTTATATTTTTTTTTATTTTTCCTCTTTAATTTTACTATATTAATTTGTATTCCTTAAAAATTCACTTGACTAATCTTCTTAAAATCGAATGTTTAGTAATTTTAACACTTTAATTTCTTTTAATGTAATATGTTTATCAATATATATAATTCTATAATTCCTTACGCTATGAAAACTCCTTTCCACATCACGGTGATTTGGCTGGAGGCTTGTGGCAGCTCCGTCCTTTTTGATTCCTACTCAGGGGCCTTCCTCACACAATAACTTGACACTTCTTGAGGGTCTGGAACGGGTTTCGTCTCTAAATACCACGGAAAGTTTTGCCGAATAATCACTTGCGCTAATACACAGTCACTTTGCGCTTCTTGAGGGCTTTATTGGACTCACTAGTATTATCACTATTGCACTTCTTGAGGGCTTTATTGAACTCGCGTTGTGAATTCCCTATTTCAGGGCTTTATTATTCTTCGCACTACTTAGTTTTTCCGCGGTCCCTGCTCGGGCGCCAATTAATTACTTTTACATTAGTTTTATTTAAAAAAAAACTTTATTTACCAACTGGCAGCGATTCTGCCTACAAAATTAATGAACCATTTTTCCTTAAAAACTATGGCTTAAATACTAACGGAGGCGAGACATCCAACGACGAAGTGCTCCCACAGGTTCTCACTCATTACACATCGTACGTGATGGAATGCGGGTCCAGCAATGTCGACGAGTCATATTTCGAACATTACAGACGCGCTGTCAGCGAGGTTCATGACAGACTCATGGGAAGCGATGGTGTGCTTCGGGTTTCTCCACATGAATTTATTCTGTATTAACTTATACACACAACTATAATCAAATTTCATTCTGCATGAAAAACATATCTAACAATTGTGAAATTATGAGCGTAAACTGTTGTGGAATTAGAAAGGCTTCATTTTAGTTTTGAGTTTATAATGAGGAAGTATTTTTTTTGGGCTTTGAAATTGCAATTGTTCATTTCTCTTCAAATTGGAAACCAATTACCCACGATTCTCGGTTCGTTGGAATTCAATTATATTCCATAAAACGTATGCACCGATAGTTAGCCATATCTAGTTAGCAATTTACACTTAGTTTGTGATATATGATATCCTTTTCAATTTCAACCATCCAAGTCCATCTCCGCGGAAAATGTTGAAGTCTAGCATTGTTAGTATTTCACTTGGAAAAAGATTTGGTCTCAAAATTGCTCAAACATTTATATTGTAAACTGAACATTGATAATGTTTTATAAAGTTCAACATATTATTTATTTTCATTTCATCTGTTAAGAGTGTACGAGCTTATTTTATACTAGTTACTTCTAATTTAACAATTGTTATTTAGTTTCAGCACAAATAATACATGCATTTGTTTCAATATACTTATTGTCGAGACACTTTTTATATGTAATCTAAATGCCCAGCCGTTTTGCATGTAGACCCATAGCGCAGTACCGGAGGACTCCCGTTCATACTCGGATATCTTTACAGATTAGCCTGATCATACATTTTGATCTCCTTTTGCTAAACGCTTGCTATAGTTCTTTAGTGTGCCTGCATGTGCCGAGTTGTGTCCAGTTTAGGTATATTCTACTCAAGGACTCAATTTCGATTCTTCGTGCATTAACAATAAAACTAAGCGGTGTACTTTATTCTTCAAGTATCAAAGATGCGTTCATCTCTGACCCCGATCTTACAAGGTTATCGGCTTTCTTGTTTCCCTGTATATCATATAACTTCCAGCATTGATTCAACGCCCATGATTTCACCACATCCGACTGCATTAACTCTATGGCCGCTTGACTAGAAGAGTAAATGGTGATGCTTCTGTTTGTAATGCAGTCTTTTCAATTCCGCGGCTGCCTGGATAATGGCAAATATCTCCGACTGAAAGAGAGACAGTATTTCTTTCCGCTACCTTTCACCATACATCCGCGCCGTAAGTTAGGATAGGTCTTATAACCAGTATACCATGTGCGGTTTAAGTCCCCACCTGCTGCCCACCGTTAGTTAGTTCTGTAATTAGAAACGAAAAAAAATAATTTTCTCTTGGCCGATTTTCAATTTGGATTCAGGAAGCATCACAAATAACCCTCATCAGGTGCTTAAAATATGAAACTATCTTCTCTCCATTTAACGACGAGATTATGATCAGGATTACAGGGATCATAACCCTCCCACTTCACTACATTCCTACTGGTCCGCCTGTGGAGTTCGCCGGGTCGACCTCAAAAAATATCTGCAGGCATCCCGATTTTGGATCACTTCATCATTGAGGCCAATCAAATGCTGGTATTTCTGCATTTGTGTGATTAGGGAGTTATAAAGCCTACTTCTCTTACGCGATTGTAAGGGAATGTTGATTGCCATTGCCTTTTTTGACGGGGTTCGTAGGATACCTCCTTTGAACATGACAATAGCAACTGAGTCGGTCGTGCTCCAATTTTTTCGAGATGGGTTTTTGGAGTGAAGGCTTCCACAGATTCTGGAACTTCTAATTCGATCAAGTTTCGTTACTCCTGCTATCATGCGAAGTATCTCCAACTCAGCTGCCCTAATACTTTTTGTACATTGTCCAGCAATTGTGAGCGCCGGACGGACAACTGCGGTGAAGAGCCTTCCTTTCAGCTTAATTTTCGGTCACAGAAGATGGCAGAGTTTTTCTGCTTCTTCATCCACCCTACGCTTACACGATGATTGATGACGTCATCAACGGTTGCTCCGTTGTTAATCATTGATCCCAGATATTTGAATTTTTTACACTTGGCCACCACCCCATTCAAATAAATGTCTGGAATGGGTTGGCTTGGGTCAGAGAATGGGCAGTACAGATACTCTGTCTTTTTTGGGCTAATACGATACCCATTCCCTTCTAAAACATCTACCCAAACATCAAGTGCCCGTTGCAGGGAAGTCGGATCATCGCTTATAATGGCTCCATCGTCAGCAAAGAATAACTGATGCACTTTAGGGTCCGTCACTTTTCCCTCAAGCAGATAATCTAGCTAAGAGCAAAGGCCTTAAGACACTTCCCTGGTGAACACCGACTTTAATTGGGAATTTATCGGTGACCCCTGCGGGACATCTGACTTTTGTCTTTGCTCCCGCGTACATGTCCATGATCATGTCCATGATGATAGTACGTAGGTTTCAGGAACTCCTCGTTGTCTAAGCCCTACCCATATGGTTGTCTATCGAATGCTTTTTCAAAATCAACCAGAATCATATGCAGATCCTCCTTTAAGGAATCACGATGCTTTTCCATTATGATCCCTATACTTTGGATTGCATCTGTGGTTGATTTACCAGCGACAAACCCGCACTGGTCGTCAGACAGCCGTATTATTTTTCTTAGTTGACCATCTAATACCCGCTCAACGATCTTCATGGTGTGTGACATCAACTTAATTGAACGGTAGTTATCACAGTTTCTCGTATCTCCCTTTCCTTTCTGCAAAGGAAGAACATAACTTTCCCTCCACTGATTGGGCATTGGATCACCTCTCATGAGTTTGGTGATAAGAATCAAGAGCCATCTGAGCCCGATATCTCCCATCTTTTTCGAAAACTCACTGAGTACCTCATCCGGCCCAACCGCTTTTCACTTCTTGGAGTTTTTAAACTCTTTCCCAACTTCTTCAACTGTTATGTCGGTAACTTCTTCATTGTTGTCGAAGCTCGTGGGTTACCTGTTTCTTATCGGCATGCGAAGAAGATACCTCCTTCAACTCCTGATACAAGTTAAAGTCAATCATGCTGCAAATAACTAACATCAATATGCATGAGCTACCTAACACCTACCAGCAACATGCGCAAAAATTATTACCATTCATCTGTAGCGGGCGTAGACATGTCGTCAGCACATTAATTTGAAATTGCAATACCTCAGATCGTGCACCTTGGAAACAATGCCGACGTCAACAGTTGTGTTAACAAGTGCACCCTGCGAACAGTACAGACGTCGTCATTAATGCTGAACTACGGTAGCTTAGGTTTTAAGTATAACAATTATGTTAGTTTAGTTTTTAAGTAACCGCAGAAGCAATAATAAATAATAATAATAAAGCTCCGCTGCCATTTTGGGTAATTTTTACGGTATTTTGAAAAACACTACTTGAGTGCTTTTGTTCCATAGATCCATTCTATGAACATTTATTAATATATGAGGTAACTTATTTAATGCACAGATCCTGCTGAATATTTTCCACATCTTAACTGAATTGGCGTCACAGTTTCATTATTTTTTCTTACTTTTTGTCTTATATTTACTATCAAAATCTACCTGTATTACAAAAACACGTAATACAACAAACAGCAAAGGTTTCTTCGGAAGGCTCTTGAAGAATTTAAGAATCAAATCAAACGTCTATCAAATTATTGTTGCCTTCGTTTTTATTATGAGGAGAAATGAGAGAGGTGAATCGTTTCAGTTTACCTGTCTAAGTGGTTGAATTAGAATTAGATGAGAGAATTCCAACAATTTGGTTGGATGATTTATAAAATCATCCCTCCCCTTTATAAAAAGCATGCGCATCGTTGAACATTACCGCCCATCAATAAACAAAATGAGTGTGGAAGAAAGTGAGTTAAGAGAGTTCATTTTGAAATTGTACGCATTAAGTCTGCGTCTGAAGGCGTTGTCTTATAGGTTCATGGTAATATATTTGTTGGTGTACACTCATTTCTTTGTTTTAATTCAATTTGCATAGCCGCTCTCACGAGAATATTCGTCACTGTAATTTAATCAATTTTACCGTAACCTTATAGTGAATGAAGGCAGAGGAAGCTATAGGCTAATGTGGGTATAAAATCAAAGATTAACTCTTGCACGAGAGAATAGATTTAGGAAAGAAGAAATATTTACGAATTTCTTTCTCTATTTAATGGGAGATCAAAAACAGGTAACGAGATATAGGAACTAAGATGGAAAGAAATATTATTTCCCTTCGATGCTTCGGATAATTCTAGTTAAGTCGGTGGGTGTATTGGCTTAGTAGTTAAGTGCGTTGGAGCACTTAGCGGAGGGTCGCTGGTTCAAATCCCCCCATACTACCTACCTTAAAGTTTTTATTCACTACCCCACTGTTAAACTTAATGTAATTTTAAATAAATGTCGAAACTAATATCACTTGACGCTCTTTCCTTTAAATTGGTAAAACTTATTCTAAAATTACATTAGACTTAATAACATGTATATAAATACACTTCCTGTAACTTTATACATCAAAATACACTACTAATACTGACGTGGTCTTTCTTTTAATCCCTAGACATCATTTTGCATAACTCTGGTATTCTACACCCACAGATACCTAGATACCTACATACTTTCGAAAACCTTTAAGAAACCGCAAGTAAGATCATCTTCGCAGCATAGAAAGTCCAGAAGGTACTATAAAGGAACACTAATGTTCCGAAAGAGGACGCTTATATCACTAGATTATTCTCTTTAATTGAAAAAGCTTTTCTGACAACAAAGTGACATTTTAAATGTCACACCAGATGAAAATTTATTTGTTTTGATTTGTGCACAATTCAAGTCTTTAAAATGGAAAACATTCCGAATTATATAAAATTGTTTTATAAAACTATTTTAATAGCACATTACAAAAAATCAGTTCAAGAAGCTGATTAAAAATGGCGAAACATCGGCCCTGCCAAATACATATATCAGTGAAAATAACTAAGCAGCTATTGCTGAAGCTAGAGCAGAAATTATCCAACGGAATTATTAATACCTACGCATCTATCTAGAACACTTCATTCATACATGATTACCGGACGGTGTCAGCGGAGCCTCCAGTTTTACTCAAACGCATTAGTGCCTGGTTGACACAGTCTTTGTAAGTTAATATGTGAAGCGAATGTTACTAGCTTCAACTAGTTGATTTTTTTTAAGCTACATACATCTGCCTTCGAAAAACCAGTTAGTTTCTGCATTTCTTTGGCAACCGTGCCGCGCTTACCCATTAGTCAATAGCTATTTTTTCTTAGATGTAGTTAAGCTACCTAATTAAGACATCTTTTTAACAAAAACATATTTTCTGTCCAAATTATAAAAAATTCACTCATCTGCCAAGTGCATATATATTTGTGTGCTTGTAACCGGTCCAAACAATGTCATTGCACAGTATAAAAATTCTATTCAAATCCAGACATAAAATTACAAAAAAAAAATTCTTATAGAAATTCCTACATTCTTATACCGTCAACAATGTTGCTAATATCCAAATACAAAAAATGATCTCATTGCGTGTAGATTGAATACTTTTCAAAATAAAATAATTTACGACCGACGACGTCGTCGTTAATTAAAAAAAAAAAATTTTCTTAGGAAGTGGCAACGCGTAAAAAATACGCGCCTTTGTAAACAAAAACACACAATGGCGCTGGTAGCACGCACTTATCTTAAGTCAGCCAAATGATTCAGTTCTTTCGATGCTCAGTGGCATTCGATCTGTTTGAAAACAAAAAAACCCCAACCGATTTTAAGTGCTGATCACAAAAAAATTTATGCAGTTTTTAGATTTGGGATTTCATCAAGTTATGTCAATATTCAAGACATTGTAGATGGGCATACGGATGTACAGTTTGTATGTACCGTAAAAACTCATTTGGTTCATTTTACATCGGACTATACCAAAAAAGTTATTATGGGAGAATTGGAGTAAAACTGTATTTAAAAAATCACGTAGCTATTTTTTTTTGTATAGCTGGGCATTTGCAAAGGAGATGTTCAACAGACTTTATTTTTTTTCATCCCGCAATTTTTTGCAGAAATAATTTGCAAAGACTCCTAGCGTTTTAGCTACGATTGCAATTATACAGTTTTCGGCTAAGAATTGGTTTCTATTAAGAGAGAGCTAATGGAGTTTGGTCTTTTGGTATTAATATTGGGAAAAAAAGAGACAACAGAATTCGAGTTATGGCGCAACCGCTAGTGTTGCTCTATTGTTCCTTAGCTTAATGTGTAGTAACACGAAAATGTAGTGACACTGACAACGAAATTTTCAGCGGTGTTGATAGGTAGTACCTAGCACCTGCCCGTCCGTTAGTGGGTTCAGATCAGATCCATATCTGCCCAGTTCATGCGATTTTTCGTTTTTTTCCACTCCTTCAACAAAGTAATGTGATGTTGACGTACATATGGCCCTGAGTGCCAAGAGGCAGTCGTTAAATCATTTCACGTTTACAAAGTTGCCAAAGTGCTGCTTTGATTATTTCCATTTTTGGTAGTTCCATCGGTAGGATAGTCTGTGCTGCTTTCTTAGCCACATAGATCTTAGCTTTAAAGACACTGAACATAAACAACCAATTTTTCCTTAGCTGTAAGATCACTTTTCTGATCCAGCTGATTTCAGCGGCTGGTCAATGACCCCTTTTTGGTTGTGTATCTTCCTAGAACTACGATAATGCGAAGATCCTGAAGAAGATGGAAGGTGCTGGGAAAATATTTGTTGAATTGTTTCAATATCTTCAGGGGGCGCAGTTCATGTTTTCATGTAAAACGAGAAGGGAAGGTGGGTACCTAAAGTGAATGCTGTGTGGCAATCCTTTTTTATATATAGGTATGAGTTACTTTAGTTAGTAAGGTCTTTTATACAGCATTTATTTTTATTGTGTAGAGTTTGTTTGTTTGTTTGTAACGTCTGGAAAAGGTCGGAGTGGATTAAAGGATGTGGACAGAACAGATTGGTAATCTTGGGCTTGCACCCATTCCGCAAGAGCAACTGATGTACTTTTGGGTCACTGCAAGCAGATAGTCTAGGACATCAAGCAAATAACTTAAAACGCTTCCTTTGTGCACAGGTCCGAGCCATCGTCAATATAATCTTTGTATTTATACCAACCGAATGCGTTTCATTATGGTAAGAAAATGTCTCAGCCTAGGCGAAATGCTGGTGGATCAAAAATCCGATCTATCTGGGATTTTAGGGCCCAAGCACATACATTTTTTGTTATCATTGTTATTTTCTGAAGTACCTACTTGGTAGTAACTTTTTTGCGGAAAATGTAGAAAAACCGATGAAATTTCTTTTTTAACTATAATCCTTTACCTATACCTACCTTGATAACAATGATATTTGAAAATAAACATGTTTTACATATTCGTACTTGAGTATCGGCAAATTTCATATATGTATGTACCTACGTATGTCTGTATGTATGTATTTTTGTAGGTGACAAATAAAATTTTTCTAAATGCAAATATGAAATGACAAAAAGTTCTTTATCATCATCAAGTGTATACCTTAAATAAATCGAAATTAAAAAAATGTCTACACCTCGAACCAAATGCGTAAAATTTTTTTTTGGGATGAAAGTAATCATGTCTCTACTCAACATTGCATTGTCGTCCCGAGGCAGACAAAATTAAAGTGAAAGAGAAGCATTCAATTGCATTGCGACTGGGAACTGCAACGACCAGCAGAACTACAACTTTTCAACAACTCATACTCATTGCCCTGCATGGGGATGATGTTGAATTGGAACGGCTAGCAGAAGTATATTGAAGAGAAAAACAATGTTAATTATATTAAAAAAACAAAAGGAAAGGCTACAGTCCGCTTGGGGCGAACAGTATGATACCCTATCCTTATCCCTATGTACCCCAAAGAAAAAAAGCCTTAGGAAGATGATGGATAACATTTTATTTCATTCTATGAAATTTATAGAAAAAAAAATATTTATTTTAAAAACGCCCCCAAAAAGTGGGCGTGTTCAAAAACTTTGTATGGGCGATATATTGACAAAAATATAGGCTTAATATATTGTTAAAATTTTTTTTCGATTTCTATGAAAATTTTCGGAGAAAACAGCATTTTAGTGAAAAACGCCCACAAAAAGTGGCAAAAAACTTTATATGCAAATTAATAAAGATGGGCAGTACCTACATATCTTGTGAAGGTTGTACAACTTTATCTCTCTAACTTAAGCCTTAAAACGGTTTTTTCCAAAAAATTTGAATGATTACATATTTCAGAATAACAACTCTACACATTTTTTGTAGATCGTAATAGAAATGGAAGATCTCCACTCTGCGTCGCGTACAACTGTTACTGCGTCACACATCCATACAAAGAAATATGTCGATTCGGTGTGATCAGATTTGTAAAATGTACCCATTCTGATTCTATTACAAAGGGTAAAATCTCTTAATATATATAAGGGAAATTCTTTGCCCATGTTTGTGCTTCCTTACTTATTTTCATATACATAGGTATGAAAAGTAAATAAGTACGTAGCTTTTCATATTGCATTTCTCCCCTTTGAAAAAAACATGTGTATCTTACGACTGTTGGCGAGAGCAATACTTTTGTAAATATGTCATACATATTGGTAGGCAGGTATCTACCTACCTATCTTATATACTTTAAGTTTTGCATTAGCTTTGCCAATTTGAATATGTAGGAAAAGGTCAGCTTAAAAGGACTTCTCATAAACACACAGAGAAAGAAGACAGTTAATAGAGCCTCAGTTTAAGGCAAAAAAACAGAAAACTGTCCACCTATATCAAGGCAACATTGTTTGAAAGTGCGTAGGTATTGTTAAGGACAAACTCTTTTCAAAAGGTTAGCACGGTTTTGTTCTTGGTAGATCATGCGCTACTTACTTAGCTTTGTTGATTAAAAGTTTTGATGAACGATTACAATTTGATGTACTTACACTGACATTACAAACGCGTTTTACAGATTACATCACACCCTACTTTTGGCTATGTTAAAGTCTTTGGGTTTTCATTTTTCAATGCTAAAATGGTTTTTGAATTACCTGACTAACAGACGGCGAATGTTTAAAGTCGATGGTTTGACTTCTCGTGTTATAGAAGTTACTTCGGGTGTTCCACAGGGCAGTCATTTGGGGCCGTTGCTATTTATGTAATCTATTAATGACATTTATGAAATCTTTCAATTTTGTATGGTTTTCACTTTCGCGGATGATTCGAAATTATTTTCTCGGATAAATAATGTAACTGGTTGCATTCGCTTTCAATCAATTGCAATTGTGATGCTTTGGAACTTAACGTAAAGTTCTTTCAGTATAACGTATTAGTACTTATTATTTTAGAAATGATCTTAGACTTCAACGTTTTGATAAAAAGACCTTGGTGTCATAGGTATTTGACAATAAGTTGAGTTTCTTTTTGCATTATGATTATGCCACTGAGAAAACTTTCTTAAACGTAATAGAAAAGACTTTCGAGACATAAATAGCCTTAAAATTATTTATTGCTCGTAAATCAGAGCGTATTCTTCTGTAATTTGGGATTCACCATATACAGTTCAACGAACTTAGATGCGGAAGAGTTCAAAAAAGTTCACGAGGTACCTACGCGGTTCGTAAAGTAAATACGTTTGATGATTTGACTGAAGGCGCAATTTAGTTGGTCTGTAAACCTTAAGTTTTAGACGCGATTCAACCTCCGTCATGTTTATTCGCGATATTCGTAACTATCATATTAATTCACCAGAATTTTCTTTTAAATACCTATATATATAGGTATTCTCCCCAAAGGTCACTGCGGGTTAGAAGCTTATTTTATACAGTTTGGCACAAAACAAATTATGGTAATAATAAGCCAATTTCAAGGTGTACCGGAAGGTACATTCAATGAATTTTACAAACGAAATTAATTTGTGCTTGTCGCGAACATAGTTTAAAAAGTCCAGTTATTTATAAACTATATTAGCAATATTGACAGCTAACACTTAGAGAACGTAGTGTTTTGTGTTTTGCTCTGTGAAAGTATTAAAAAAAATTTAGCCGCATATAACTTTACTTCTATAAGAGTAAATGAAACAAATGAATAGCTTTGTTCTTGTTAACCTCACTAGATTTAGCCTTGAATAATTTAATTCCGGCTATATGGTTGGATGTTTAATTTAGGTTCTTAACTTAACTCCTCCTCCTCGGCAGATATCATCTGCATTAATTATTGTTTAAGAATTCAGCGTTGAGGAATTTACAGAATTCATTTTGAAATATTAAGCCAATCAGTCCCAACAATTATGCGTGTATTGTTATATATGCATTAGGTATTCGTTTTTCTTTTTCTTGTCTAACTTATTTACGGCAGGTGTCACCCAGGTTACACATTATCGATAAATAGATATTTTATTTTGTATAGAAAATATTAGAAAATGTTTTTTTACCGCACATTTAACAACACAGAAATATTGTGTATTATTACGAAAATCTGTTCCGAATAAGACCCATGGATAATTTTGTTCATTTCCTTTGGCTAATTTTAATTCCTTTGCTAAAAGAAGAAGTATTTTGCCATAAAAAAAATAAAACAACGTAATTATTTATTATTACAAACAAAACACAGCCTTCTTAACTAGAATTTGATTTCAATAAGTTAATTTGCAATAAGGAAATTATTATTAAGAATTAAATTGAAATGGAGATTTGTCGGTTTCCTTTTCTACTGCATACAGCTAATTTATAATTCGATCCAACTTATACGACCGCTAGACGGATCAACTTCTTGTTTGGGTGTAATCGTTGCGGACCTACCTAGATTCCCTGTAACTGGGACACTCTTCATATAGTTTCTCAAGCTTCTTCTTGGAATTTTGTGGCGCCTTAACCTCGTGTTGTGGTAAAAAAAACACGATGACATTTATAATCTTTAAATATTTAATTTTATAAATTTTATAACTTTTATAACTAGGGGCAGTTGCCCCTAAAAAATGTATTGGTACAGTTTATTGATATTCACAACGAAACTGATGTAATTTCTGATTTCTGATTGTCGAAATAGCTTTGATTTTCTGATGTAAGCAAAATGACACAAAGATATTGTGTACAATTCGTTGGTGTCGCGGGACGGCCAACTTATCGCGGACCTACCTATCATATTGTTCGTTCGATCGATCTCAAGTTTCATGGTTCATTTTCTAATAAATTGACGGCGTAGAGTGCATTATTAAAACATATTTTTTACTCTGGTTATGACTTCTGACGGTTCGTTTTATTATAAAGTTATATAAAGTATTCGTCTTAATATCTATGAAAACAATTTGTATTCTTTATTCTGCATAAAAGTAGTACATTCGTGCGCGAGTGAGTAAAGTGCATCAATTTGATTTTATTTAATGTGATATTCAAATGCATTTCTTCATACCTATTTCGATCGTGGCTAATATAAATCCATAAACATCTTTATACTTTTTAACAAAAGATAAAGACCCTGTGTTTAGTTTAAAACAACGAATAAAGAAATTGTATCATGTCACTGAACTCAACCACCCATTTTCTACTCGACTCTCTTACGTATTCGAGCTGTTAGTCCTGGGAAATGGTGGGTTTTGTTCCGCATAGCCGGTGATTATAATTTCAATCAACGAAGTGCGCAGTTGCCTTAACGTCATAAATTCATAAATTGTAACGTAAGAAAGCTAATAAATAAATTAAAATTAAGTTTTGAATGTGTCAATTTACTTTGTTTTCATCGCGCGACACCCTATATAAAACAGTTTGACGAACCGCACATAAATTGCTGACGGACAATTGATGAAACTTAATTTTTCTATTAGGAATTCAGCGCTCGGAGCTGTCCCTATCTATCATAATAATTTCAAGAAGACATAAAACACATCTACACATTTTAAACATTTTAGGTAGACATCTCGACATTAGTGCAACGCCTTCAATGGCTATGCTCAGTCTTCCTAGAAACCTAGTCTCTAACCAATTCATCAGTTTCACAGTTCCCAGGAACATCGCTATGATTACAAAGATATTGTGTACAATTCGTTGGTGTCGCGGGACGGCCAACTTATCGTGGACCCAGCTATCATATTGTTCGGTCGATCGATCTCAAGTTTGATGACTCATTTTCTAATAAATCGACGGCGTAGAGTGCTGGACATAGAGATCTGATATTTGGATTTCATCTAAATACATAAAATGATGATGTTAGAAGGTATCAGAATAAATATGTGTAGATTATATAAATGTAACTCAGCAAAATAAAAGTATGAAACAATTATGAAATTTTTTGTAATGTAAAACAAAAGTTCAATCACAAGATGCTAGTTTTTCACTATGTTCTAACACAGTGCCGTCCCTTTAATTTTATACATGCATATTGTATTTTCTAAATTTTTACTTAAATTTTTTGTTTATGCTCTGCCAAGTTTTGATATGGTAAGTGGTAAGAGTAGAAATGGACCACATTTACTTGGAATTGAATTTTGATCTTCATTCAAACGATGCGTCTTCATTAAACCTTTTTAATGGTGTAAAAATCTCAGATATCATAAAAATAGAGTTAGACGGCTTACACTCTAAGCCGACGAAATGACACATGATACATACAGAAAACGCGCATGTTTATGAAAAATGACCAATTAGCAAAATGCAGCAATTTTAAATTGAACTTGAAAAACGACAGCCTATGGCTTACAAAATAACTTACAAAATACCTTTAATTCTCTAACCTTTTGGTATATTTGAATTGTTGCAAAGTTTCAAGAACGAAAATTAACCACTTTGAGTATAGGAAATTGTTTTGGACGGGTTTGGATTTTCTAGCAAATGGATACTGCTCACGTAGCTATTAAGGCATCCATCTTACCCTTTCTATATCCTTTTTTTCTACACAGCCATTTATTTTAATGTTTGTACGCATTGCCGTCTTAATTTCATTTCCCCATGGTTACATATTTGTGTGCAAAAAACACTCTATATGTGATTTTATTAATTCACCCCCAAAGCTAAAACCTCATTTAAACAAATTTTTTGTTCTGCTTATGGCCTCTGGCTGGTCGTATTGTATTAGTCCTGATATTTATGAAAATAGTTTGTATTCTTTAAGAAATTTTGTGTTATTCTGCATAGAAATAGTGTAAGTACGTAGTGACTAATGTGCATTAATTTAATTTAATTTAATGTTTTATTAAATTCATTTCTTCATACCCAGTTCGTTCGTAGCTAATATAAATTCATGAACGTATTTATACCTTTGAACAGTAGATATAGGCGCTTCATAAAACAGTTTTACGCACCGCACATAAATTGCTGCCGCAAAATTGATGAAATTGACTTTTTCTACAAGGAATTCAGCTCCCGGAGCTGTCCCTATCTATCATAATGTAAGAGATTTTCTTTTAAAATGTGCTCCAACTTTCATCTGCTTAATTAATCACCCTGTATACAAAATCCATAACATACATTTCCAGTTTTAATATGTATTCTAAGTAAATAAAAGCTAACAATGACATTACGGAATATTGAATCGTATGATAGTTGACCGTTCTAACATGTAATGTAATTATTTCATAAGTATTCTATATAATGTATTTTCGTTATGTTATGCTAGCCTTAGATCAGTCTCAATAAAGCGTTTAAACAATTAAGACCATTGTTTAAATTTGGTTGTTTTGTGTGTCTTACAATCAATCAGAAGTGGGATTGTGTTCTAACGCAAATTTTTTTTAGTATACCTAATTGACCGGATTCTTTTTTCCATGTGTAACGTGAATTTTGCATGCGAATTATTTAACTGTTTAAATTTATTGCTTGCGATTTATTGAATTTACCGAAATGGCTGGTAAAGCTCGCGCTGAAAAGTTTTTGGATATTGCGAATGTGCAAAATCTTAAGGACAAGCTGTGTGAAATGGGACTTTCCACGAATGGAGTCAAAGCCACATTAAGGATAAGGTTGCATGAAGGTATTAGGCAATTAGATGAACAACGTATGGAAGAGCTGTTCCCTACTAGTATTCTTGGTGGCATTAATGTAGAAGACAATGCTGCTGACGTTGAAGAGGAAGAAAATTTGCTTTCACAGCAGCTAGAGAGTTTGCGCGAAATCGTACGACGAAAAGAAGAAATTATTTTTCTGCAGAGAAGGTTGGCGGAAATAAATGGTCCAGTTAACGAAACTAAATCTCCGTACTCTTTTCGTGATATTGAGGAATCCCTGCCGACATTTTCTGGAGATGATAATTATCCGGTTACGAGATGGATCAAAAGCTTTGATGATTCGAAACTTATCTGCAATTTGAACGAATCGGAATGCTTTATTTATGCCAAGAGACTACTCAGAGGTACAGCCAAGTTATTTTTGAGGTCTACGTCATGCCAGTCATGGAGCGAGTTGAAGAATGCTTTAATGACAGAATTTTACCAACACACAACAGCAACGGATGTTCATAACGCTTTACGAAGTCGAAAAAAACGCAAGGAAGAAAATTTCCAGCAATACGTTCTTACCATGCAAGAAATAGCATCGGCATCAGACATCGAGGAGCAGGACATTATACACTACATAATTAAAGGTATCCCCGACTCCATGTACAATAAACAAATTTTGTTTACAGCCAATAATATTGCGGAGTTGAAGACTACCTTAAGGAAATATGAGAAAATTAAATCCGAATTCCAGCCGTCAACATCGAACTACGTGAAACCGGCGCCAACGTCGCAGTCGAAACCAGAAGTAAAACCAAACGTCACCGTGAAATGTTACAACTGTAACGAAGGAGGGCATATATCCACCAATTGCCCGAAGCCGAGGAGAGAGAGAGGATCTTGCTTTGTTTGCGGACAAATGGGACACGTCGCAAGAAATTGTCCACAATCCACCTCAGTAATGGTACTTCAGAGTACACAGCCGTCAAATGAAAGTCACATGACATCATTTTTACATGATTTCCAAGGAGTTTTCGAATACGCTTTCCTGAACAACGAATGTGGAGCAGTCAGCTTCAAAATGGATGTAATGACGATGATCGATACTGGCAGCCCGATAAGCTTCGTGCAGCAGCGATATATTCCACCATATCTGATGACATCAATAGACCGTTCAATGCATGACTTTGTAGGTATAAATAATAGTAAATTAATTATATTTGGTAAAGTACTTTGCAAGATTAAATTAAATAGTGATTATGTCAATATTTGTTTGTATGTAGTTAAGGATGAGACTATGAAAAATATAATAGTATTAGGAAGGGACTTTTTACAAAAAACGAATATAAAACTTAAGCTAGAAGATGAAAATAACGTAATAAAGAATGATGATTAAAAATGTTGTCAATACTCCTGGCATAAATAGAAAACTTTTGCCTAAATATAAAGGTCCATTCGAGATCATAAAAATTCTTCAAAATGACAGATACCTAATAAAAGATATTGAAAATTTACAAATTTCCCGTGTCCCATATGAAGGAGTAGCATCTCCAGAAAACATGAAACTTTATGTTACCACATAAGAGCTTATTACACACACATATTGATATTTAATTTCGATCCGTATTAATACAATTTGACTTGTATAATCAAAAGATATTTTATGCGTTTTTATTTCAATAATTTATTAAGATCTAATTTTATTTAAAAGGATTTAATTATTTAAATTTTCAGTATTTTGTAATTTCGTTACTACCAACTTCATTTTATATAATTTTTATTATTTTGGTTATGTTAGTGCATGTAGCAATAAATCGAGGACGATTTATAGTCAGGATGATCGAGTTGTAAGAGATTTTCTTTTAAAATGTGCTCCAACTTTCATCTGCTTAATTAATCACCCTGTATACAAAATCCATAACATACATTTCCAGTTTTAATATGTATTCTAAGTAAATAAAAGCTAACAATGACATTACGGAATATTGAATCGTATGATAGTTGACCGTTCTAACATGTAATGTAATTATTTCATAAGTATTCTATATAATGTATTTTCGTTATGTTATGCTAGCCTTAGATCAGTCTCAATAAAGCGTTCAAACAATTAAGACCATTGTTTAAATTTGGTTGTTTTGTGTGTCTTACAATAATAATTTCCCCTGCCAGATGCGCTCAATTCGGAACACCAATAAGATAATATATCGGATGTCATTGAGTGGAGGGTCATCATCCAAGTCATTAAAGTATCACAAAGTATGATTATAGTACTATTACAGCCGTTTAGTGTTCTATTAAATTTCAGTTAAACACATATATAACTTTTTATAGTCAGTCCTACGGTAATTCAAACTCGAAAACTATAGTATGTAGAAAATTTGCCTCAAGTGGTTATTTTAAAAGTTATTAAAACTTTGTGCACGCATCTAATTACTACATCTCTTTTAGAGTAACTTCCAATGTGAGACCATGTGTCAATGAAATCTGAACCACGTTCCGGACCACATGGAAAATGCATGGTTATAAACTTCGGATGTTTGTTGAGAGGGCTTCTGCTTAAAATAACTTTAATTCGAAAGACCGAACCAAATAATAAATTCACGCTTTTGGCGTTTTTAACGACGTACGAAGATTAAAATGTCATTGATTTATTGGATATAAAAAGTATGACAGATAAGTGTCAACGAACATACTCAAATCTAGTTAAGGGTGTTTTCTTAAGCCAAATAGCTGCTTTGATTTTGAACAAAACATTCTTTGTGTTCAATCGGGAGAATGCATTCTGTAATTCCTTTTTTTTTTTAAAACAACTTTGGGTTCGTGCCCGCCACTGGCGGATCTGATGAATGTAAAACCGTCTGAAGTTAGTACTGAGTAAACAAAATTTAAGCTCGATTTACCCAAAATCTTTAAAATATTTTTTTATAATAATGTTATATCTCTTTTAGCGCAATTCTCTTTATTTTTCCTGCATCAATATTTGGCAAACAGAGTTCGAAGTCAAGCATTGAAGCCATAAACAACTTCTACACAATATAGCTTTTTTCATAGCCATTCAAGCGAGACTTGAAACTACATCTTGTATGTAAGTAAAAATTGACTTAATTTATTTTAAAAATATCTCTCATATTAAACATTTTAGGCAGACATCTCGACTTTTTGCTGAGAACAGTGCGGGTAAGTCAAAATTCACAACGCATTTTTCTTACAATATTTCATTGATTTGAAATGCTGTCGGTGAGGTACTCTGACATGACTCAATTGTTCAATTGCTTTTTCACACCTAGAACCAATGCATTCCTCAATGAAATTGTTAATGTCAGCGATGTAGCTATCATCGAGTCGTTTCGATCACATACATTCTTACGTTGGCAAGGGCGGGCCATAAGCACAGAAAGTCTAGAATCGTTTCCTCCTCTGCCTGGGCTCTGCAGTTTCGGAAGAATTCGTTATAGTCGATTGCGGTTACTTAAGCATGCTTGCCTATCACACACAGAGAGAACTTCTTTCTGAAGCTTCTTTTATCGCAATTGCATGGCTAAATACCATTGGTGCAACGTCTTCTTCTTCTTCCTAGAAGCCTAGTCAATTCATCAGTTTCACAGTTCCAAGGAACATCGCTATGATTGCAATGACGATGCTGAGCTCACTGGTTATAGTTTTTGTTTTTCTTATGCAAACAAAATGCCACAAAGAGATTGTCTACAATTCCTTGGTGTCGCGGGACGGATAACTTATCGCGGACCCAGCTATCATATTGTTCGTTCGATCGATCTCAAGTTTGATGACTCGTTTTCTAATAAATTGAAGCATTTATTAAAACATATTTTTGGCTCTGCTTATGACTTCTGACTGGTCGCTATTTTGAAACGTACATTCATAAAGTATTCATCCTAATATATAAGAAAACAATTTATACTCTTTAAGAAATATTGTGTTATTCTAAAAAGTAGTACCATCGTGCGCGAGTGAGTAAAGTGCATCAATTTGATTTTATTTGTAAAACAGTTTGACGCACCGCACATAAATTGCTAACGCACAATTGTATAAAACAGTTTGACGCACCGCACATAAATTGCTAACGCACAATTGATGAAATTTACTTTTTCTACAAGGAATTCAGCTCTCGGAGCTGTACCTATTAGAGAGCTGCAAGGCTTCACTCACAACATACGTTAAATTGAATGGACTCCAATTGAATTGAATTGAGTGAGTGCGACGCACACAATGAAACGAATGAGTCCCTGCAAACCAAAATTCAGTATTTCCTCGAAAGCACTGCCCCAAATAAATTTGTTTTGTGAATGTGTTTGCGTTCTCTTTCAGTATTAGTATGTTCAGCTAATCTACTTCCGTGGAAGTACGGATATAACCGGTGAAATATGTACTCCGAGGAAGTAGTTTTTTGACCCTTATAAAACTCAGTAAGATCACTTTTTATTGCCCAGATTTTTTCTTTTGGTTTTTCCTTATCACCCTCAAAACAAAATCCATGTGCAAACAAAAAGCAAAAACTTATCGATGTCTAGACAAGTAGAATCGACCGTGACAATATTTAAAATATCAAAGCGACTTTGAAAAGGATTCGAGTCAGTTGAAATTTTGTATTCGGTTAGTGAAGTTTGAACAATAATCGGTAAGTGAAATTAAAAAAAAATGAATAAAAAGACATTTGCAAATCAAATGAATAAAGAATCGCGAATTTTTAGTAATAATGTGTCGCGTTATAAAAAATTAGACAAGTTTGTCTGTAGTGTAGAAAGTGTAGATAATGAAGAGGCGAGTTGTAGCGGTGGCAGTATAGAGCAGGGGGGCGTGCCACTTTTGGAGACAGAAAAAATGTTTTAATTGACGTTGAAATGTCATCAAGTTCTATTTCACAAATAGAACCAACATTAAAAATAAATCTCCGAAAGTGGGTTTTAAGAAATAAAGTGCCGCACAACCATGTTAACGATCTTTTAAAAACATTAAGTGCATCGGGTGTGAAAAATGTGCCGCGTACGTCGCGTAAATGATTGGACACTGAAACTGCCCCAATTTCTGTAATACAAATTGAACCTGGTGAATATTACCATTTTGGTATCCAAAAATATTTAAAATCCAAAAAATTCAGTTTTCTCGCAAGAGAAGAAACAATTATTATCGACGTTGGAATCGATGGACTGCAAGTTTTTAAAAGTTCTCGGCGAGTGTTGTGGCCAATATTAGGAGCTTTCTCAAATTTTCGTACTGAAACTCCATTTTTAATAGGGTGTTATTCCGGTTTTAAAAAACCCAAATGTGTCAATGAGTATCTTAAAGCGTTTGCGCAGGAGATTTGTGAGATGCAAATAAATGGTGTTCAGTTAGGAGATGATCCAATACTGAAACCGTTTAAATTAAGATTATTTACGTGTGACAGTCCAGCTCGAGCATTTATTACAGGTGTTCAGTACCATACTGGAAAACACAGTTGTCCCAAATGCATGCAGGAAGCAACATAAGAAACATAAATTACTTGTTCTTACATGGAGTAGCTCTACAGCACTACTGCTAAACTACTTCCACAGCAGTACTCCTGGAGTAGTTCTACAGCACTACTGCTAAAGTACTTCCACAGCAGTACTTTAGAAAGTACTTCTTAGAAGTACAAATATTGCTACTTCTAGGCAGTAGTTTTTTCCAATATGTGTGCTTCACGTATTCTTATGTACAGCAGGTATATAGCTGAATTTTATCCCAGCTGCCTATCCCTTTTCAGGGGAAAGAAAGTACTTCTATTACGTACATATTTCACCGGTTATTTCCGTACTTCTGCGTTTGCTGGGGTAGCAATGTGAGTACATGTTGTGTTTCACACCAGACGGCATTCAGCGAAATGAATGAGAATAAATGAAGCGTAAAGTGTAAATGAAAAATTTGGCACAGCCACAGGCACTCGAATTACTCGAGTTTTTGGGTGAATTCATTTTGTTCGATTCAAGAGACGCCATCAGTAGACTGTCGTTTTTTCCTTTCTTCTTTTTCTTCATGCGCGACGACATGACAACAATTAAAAACCCGTTTTGTCATTCGAATGGATTCGAAACTCAACCTCTTATTCCAACGCATTCCGACTCATTCAGTTCGTTTTCTTTGGTTTGAATGCTGTGCGTCCGAGTTCTACCTGACCGCACTCACTCACTCAAACATATTCGGCTTCGCATTCTATTTGTTCAACTCATTTTTGGCATTGTTGATTTGAACGTGGTTTTTTTTGCCATTCATGCAGCTCTCTAGCCCTTATCTATCATAATAATTTCGAGAAGACATAAAACACATCTACACACTATAGCTTTCTTCATAGCCAGGCGAGGGAGACTTGAAACTGTGTCATATAAGTAAATACAAATTAGCTACATTTATTTTAAATATATCTCCTATTTTAAACATTGTAGGCTGAGAACAGCGCGGGGAAGTCAAAATTCACAACGCATTTTTCTTACAACATTTGTTTGATTTGAAATGAAATGGTACCAGCTATCATCGAGATCATTTCGATCACATACATTCTTACGTTGGCAAGGGCGGGACATAAGTACAGAAAGTGTAGAATCGTTTCCATATGACAATATCACTAAGAGGTATTGTAAATGTTAATGTTATGTTAAGGTTAAGTATACCATTGTCGAGAGACTCTGAGGCTTAGTGCTGAGCTGGCATCGATTTACTAGCCCATGAAGTCTCAGTGCTCCAGTATGCTGTGAGATACAACTCTGTAAACTTTTTCCGTCTGTTTAAGAGTGCAGTTCCTCCCAAAGGCTGTCATCCATGCTACCAATCCCTATATAGAAGAATCGGTCTAAGTGTACAGTATATGGTTGTAGGGCCCCTTATGAGCATACTGCCCCTTTACGTTTGCTTTCTGTGAAGTATAGGAATTTTTGACGTGAGCAACAAGTGGGTTAAGAGCCAATATTCGACATCAAGCCAACTGTTTTCGCACTGAGTGAAGCACAGGTCAGCATTGATACCGATTTAACGTATTTTAAGTAAGTGTCATTATTCTTTTTCCATCACCGTTTATATACGTCGTATTGTAGGCTACCACCAATTTTTTCCAATCCCGAATTCCTTTTATTTGGCTAAAATTCCATGTTCATAGGGAATTAGTTCACTACAACTTCATTTACAGAATCCCTTACCAGCACAGGCATTCGATCTATAATAAGTTTGATGTTTAGCATTTTTCCTCGTACTGAAATCGTCATTGCGGCGATTTCAAAATACGCAATTCACGTTAGCTTCGACATTCTGGACAGACAAAACCTGAAGAAAGGTATGTCGAGATCTTTAAGGTCAACCGAATTTAGGGAAAAACGAAAAAAATTCAAACGAGCCAGATATTACTTGTGTCAAATTCACAAAGTGCCAGTGGTAGAAAAAAAACGTTTGGTCGTTTTTCTAGAATATTAAAACTGCATCCTCGTCATCTAAACCCGACACTTATTTGCAAGAATATTCCAGCGGCCAGTTCTTCAGATATGGTCAACCTGATTGCAGCTCATTTTGCAGCTTGCTCAAAGATCCCAGATTGTGCTTTATCTCTCCCAGTTCTTGAGTGTGTAGGACAGTCAATGCGACAAATTCACAATTAAATATCATTAGTTCCGAAAACTTATTTGCAAAAGTATCGCGAAGAAATATCCTCCTGCAAAGGAAGAAGATAACTTTCTCTCCACTGATTGGGCATTGGATCAACTCTCATGAGTTTGGAGATAAGAATCATGAGCAATCTGAGCCTGATATCTCCCATCTTTCTCCAGAACTCACTGGGTACCTCATCCGGCCCCACCGCTTTTCTCTGCTTGGAGTTTTTAACCGCTTTCCCAACTTCTTCGACTGTTATGACGGTCACTTCTTCACTGGCTCCTGGAAAATACAGCTGAGGAAGCTGTTCGTATAAAAGTTGCTCGCAATACTCTCGCCAACTGTGTAAATTTTGTTCGTCGTTCACAAGTAGTTGGCCTTAAGCATTGTTAATGAACTTCGGCAAACGAATTTCCTGAGCATTTTTTCTTCTCTGTGCGGCAATCTTGAAAATTGTTGTTCCCTTGTTCGTGTTTTATCGAAGCTCGTGGGTTATCTGGTTCCTATCAGCAGGCGAAGAAGATACCTCCTCCAACTCCTGATACAGACTCTCCATACACTTAGCTTGAATTTGGACACACTTTTTCTTTGCGACACTTTTGCAACGTGTATATTCCACTTCAAGGCGATCTTTTTCAAATATATCATTAGAGGCGCACTTTGACCAAGTGTAATATGCCTTACATTATTAAAGAAAATAAGAGTTTGTTTGATATGGCTAACGATACCTACTTCCCGAATATTGTGTCATGGAAAAAGACAGGCACTAAGCCTTATTGCAAGCCTTTTTACTCCCAACAGAATACAGAGATCACAGAGGTGTGAACAATAAACATCACGGTCAATTATCATCAGCATTTTTAATATACGCCCAGCTCACTTTTTTGACCACGTACATTGCGATCGAGAGTAGCTTATTTTTTCTCATTTTGCAATAAGAAAAATCAAATAGCTACACATAACCAAAGTAAAGGTATTTGTTGAAATAAAACGAACTCACTTTCTTGCATAATATATATGTATGTATGTTATCGGTTTAAATGTAAAGGCAATGTGATTTGCGATCATATTCGTCTTAGACAATTATTTTCAACATCCAGACTATAATACAATAATACAAATAAGGCCAACCAGTAGGAATGTCTTCAACCCTTCCTGAACTATCTGACTTGCATTCGGTTCCCACAAAATGGTAATTTCCCTGCGACGGACCCTTCTAATCCTTTTTGGAGTGTAAAGCCGTTGTGTCCTTCTAATGCTTGACATCGTGATAACCTCATTTTCAGATTAAATCAAAAAACGAATACACTAAAAAAGCAAGTAATATGACTCGGATAACTGGCGAGTAGATGCTTGCAATCGCCTTGAAACTTCACTGCTGACTGAAATGAATTCAAATTTTTGAAATATAAATACAACACAAAATTAGTTTATGCCAAAGATGGGCTGAGTGAAAAATACCAATAATATTTTCTTTGCGAATGAAGTAAGATATACTGATACGGATGACGGTTTATAACTTCGATTAGAACAAAAATAATAACATATGTTGTGTATCATGTGATCTAATTTCTCATTTAACATGTTGCTATATGTTATCACAATTATTTTTCATGAAATTTTTTTAATTAAAAAAGTGCTTGCGTAATTACTTCAGGGTGTGACTTTGT
This sequence comes from Ferdinandea cuprea, assembly GCA_963576555.1. Taxonomy (NCBI): domain Eukaryota; kingdom Metazoa; phylum Arthropoda; class Insecta; order Diptera; family Syrphidae; genus Ferdinandea; species Ferdinandea cuprea. The sequence goes on from OY754962.1 coordinate 49,068,746, forward strand.
AATGGCTATATGGATCTGCACTTGTGAAAATGTTTAGCTCTAATACATGAAGTTCTATAATCAAAGAATATAGAAATATCAAGAAGACGCATCTCATATAAATGTTTCTACTGACATTTTTTGCATGGCAGGTTGCATTCGAACATTGAAACCCGCTCTCACAACTTTTGCTATTGCTTTGCTTTATCAAGAACTTTTAAAACATTTGCTCACAGAATTTTATAAATTAGTCCAACGGGATACAACACACGATAGCACGCCGAGCGACGGAGATTGCTCTTTATGCCTATCCATTTAGGAAAACTGAGATATATCAACAGAATATCCTGTATAACTAGTTTTTTGATGAGCGGCGATGAGAAGTACCTTTTGTGGTTTACAAATATAAGAGAGGATTTTCCGGTCACTTTGTGAACATTTTTGGTAGCTTTAAATAAGCAGGGGTATACTGAGTTAATTACTCATCTATGCTTTGCTACAACGCTTGTGGAGAGCGGTAGGTCACCGCGACCGCGGATCATTTCCACTGTTAGTGTGAGCTGAAGTTGTGAGTTCTGAGCATCTAAGCTCGTTACCACCGAAGTGCCTTTTCGGATTTTATATTATAAAATATAAAAGAAAAAATATAAAGAAAATATAAGAGAACATTTTCATTTAGAATAAAACAAAATAAAAATAATACAGTTCTCTGAATTTCCTTCACTAAATTTTCGTTTTCTCACTTTTGTATAGATTTTGGACAACTTAAATTCTTTCAATAAATACACAAATACTCTGGATTATTCTAGAATAAATCTTGGATTATAAAACCGAGTAAGGTAAATATTGCAAAACAAAAATATATGCGTTATATATAAAAAAATTGCAGAAAATGAATAGAAACAAGAAGAATTACGTAAACAACTCAGAACCAGAGGCAGTGGTTGAGCTTATACAACATGCTCATGAGAATGAAAATGTGGCAGCTGATGTGATCATCGAGGACAATTCTTATGTATCCAATCGCCGAGCCGATGAAGAACACCTATCCCATCCAGTGGCAGTTTTGGGTTTACCATGTGCCGAAGAATGCTTCCATCCCAACAAGGAATTGGAAAATGCAGCTGTTAGCAGTTCAACTGGCGCAGTAACAAAATCTCAGGCTATAACCAAAGTTCCATGTCAGAAACTTAGAAATTCATCTAGCGAGAGTTCTGTGCTCGGCAGTGGAGAAGTGTCTGTCGAAGATAAGCTACTAGACGAAGTAGAGACAGATAGCTATGTATCTTCCGAAATAACTACCCCACCATATTCGCCCATTACGAATACAAGTTTACGAAGCTCATTATCCAACGACAGCTGGATATGTGAACTTTCGAACAATTCATCCGGAAAAGCTGCAACTGACGAAAATAAATGCATGCCCGAGGAAAAGTTACTCCCTGAGTGCGATTCCTCGGATAGTAGCGAAACGTCAGCAGGGGAGAAGAAGCTGATGAGCGATCACTGAAAAAAAAAATTGAAAAAAACAGTGTAAAAATAAGATTTTTGGGTTATAAAAATTGTTCAACATTAAAATATTATTTTTGTATATGACTTATTAACTCGTAGTAAAAAATGTTAAATGTTAAATGTAATCACTATTTTTAAGTATTATTTCATTTCGTTTCATTTGCTATTTTAAATGAAGGCTCTCTATTATTATCCAATACCTTGAGTTCGAACAGCCCAACTTTATTTTGTTTTTTAATTGTGAGAAAAAAACCCTTCTTATATAATGTTCCCCTATAAATCATAGATTTAGAAGGTAATAATATAAAAAAATTATATTTTATGTTTTCAAAATTATTAATACTCAAATCTATTTCGTCAATATTAAGATAATAACATTTCGAGTAGTCACATACAACTTAATTGCGGAAACCCAATTTATATTCCAATAAGAAATTGTTAAACTTTAGAGATGATCATACTAAGTATATGTAACGTTTTTCCTAGACGAAATATTTCTATCATACATTTTAGCTTCTCAATGTTTTGATTTGTAACGAAAAGTCCAAATGTATTTTAATGGTCCTATTTTTTTATAATCCCGACATAATGATTCAAAAAGTGAAGCTTTGGCTTAAGTGGTTTCTTGAATAAAGATGTATATTTTGCATTGTGTATTTCAATGTTTTTACCAAGAATTTTAAAGCTATTTGAATCAAACCGACTTATCAACACTGTATCAACTGTTTTTAAAAGATTTAAGAAAAACTGCCATATATCGTTTTCTGCAGGAATTAGGTCATCAATAATAAGGGGAAGAAAGTGTATGAATATCATCATTTCCCGAGCTGAGATTTTTATTTTACTTCTTCAGAAAATAAATTTGAAGCATGTGAGTTGACATGATCAGCAATTTTGAAATGATTTTTAAAGGAACATAAATTTGAAAAAAAAAATTGAAACAGTTGTCAAACATACATGTATATTTGTCATTTAATTTGAGTCTATTAGCTAATCGGAAGTGTGTTGTTAAATCCGGCATGGTGTCAAAAATACAGAGATATTTGAAGCAAATGTGCATCATATCTATAGATTTCAAATTGAATTTTAATAGTTTTTAAGTGTTGCCAAGAATTCAGCCAAAACCGAACATTTTAAATCATGTGCAGTAGTTATATCAAATATATGTTTTTGGATACAAAGCCAAACTAATTCAGATTCCCTTGGGTAAAATAAATCAAAAACTTGGAATGCCTTCAAACATATATCAAACGCAGCTATGAATGAAGAAAATTTTAAAAGAGTTTCCCCAATGACTACATAAAATTATTTTAAATTAGTAAGCGCCTTTCCAACAACTATCAGATAAGGTTGAATTGTGCCTTATGTTTCTATTTGCCTCTTAAGTTTTTCCTCCCGCGTCCGTTGCAAATTACATTTAGTATCTGTTAATGACATTTAGTATCGTTGTTTTCTTGACTGAAGAACCGCCTGGTGCTTTGACTGTAACTCTCGATGTTGGCTTTAGGACTGTATTGAGAAGCAGAATTAAAATTGCGTCTTCTGGATAAGGATCCAACAAACAAGAGTTAACCATTCGGATCTAATGGAGGTACTACGAACAAGATACAGCGGTTTAACAGAGGGAACACCCGCAAAGAGACCGCTGTTACATCTAGGTATGCATGGTGATATGATCGCAAGACTGGCAGAAGGGAAGAAATCGCTGGAAGATTTAGAAACAGAAGCGAAACAAGTAGGGTATGGGAATAGTGTTAGCAGCCATTTGTTCGTTTTAGTGGGTGCAGTGGCTTAGTGGTTAAGTGCTTTGGACCACTAATCGAGAGGTCGTTGGTTTAAATCCCGACCAGCACTATCTGAAAGTTGTTATTGCTGCCCCAACTCTTGCGTACGTCTGACACACATCCAAGAGTAAGAATTGTCATAAGAAGCTTTTCAAAAATTAATTGTCATTCGGAATCGGTATTAAATTATAGGTCCCTTTCATTCATGTCAAAAAATATATCTTCGCACGGACAGTGGTTAGAGAAGCTAGGATTTGGGTCCTGTATATGCCGTTTAGCCCTAATATGTATTTACATTCGTTTTCTCAGAAACGGCTTTAACGATTTTGATCTATTTTTGTATTTTGGACAATTAGGTGTCCAACATGCAGAATTGATTTAAAAACTACAAAAATTGATTTGAATAAATTTTGTGTGTTACCATTCTTTTTGAGGCAATTCAATACCGCATCTCATGTACCGAAAAAGTTTCTTATGAAGCAATCGAGCATTTTATTATATGAAGAAAATAGCTAATGTTATTTGTGTGGCTTGGATAAAAACATTATAAAACCCATGTGTGTAAGATTTGTGTTCTGTAGCCTTCAATCGAAGTGTTGTGTTTCTGTGTTCTTTTCATTAAAATCTGACCTTAAAAAGCATTTTTGCGCTTTTTTTTAATTTTCAAAGTGTTTGCGTTTTTTAAAAAGCTGTGAAAAAAGGGCACAAAACTGCCAACATCGCAGTTTACGTTTTGCTCATTCATTATATTTGAATTTAAAACATATAGTGGAGAAATACACATATTTCTTTGCTAAAATTTCAAAAGTGACAGGGGAAACTCTTTATGTGACTTTGAACTTATTTTTGTTGTGAACGTTTCACTAGATTCCCTTTTGCCTATTCCAATTTAAGTAAACTATATATTTTTTTTTAATAATGTACGCACACTAAAGGAACTTTGAATACCTTTTGAACTTTATAATGAAGGAACACAGTGTGGGCATTAGGGAATGAAGGATTTGAGAAAGGGAAAACCCGATGGCCTTAAATGTATGTAAACTATAATGTAAAGGAAAAACAGAGCGTGGTAGAGATTTATTAGCCATCATTTAATGTAATTCCATGCCAAAAATATTTTTGTGCAGTTACATTCGATCCGGAGTTATATCAAAAAAATATATTGCTTGTGCCAATCTAGCAGCAGCTTGGTTTCAAGCACATAAATTATATGCATTAGTTATTAATATAATATTCTTATTTTAGAGATTCCATAATAGCACTTTTTACATGTAATCGAAATGTAAGCCGTTCCGCATGTGGACCCACTAATCTCTCGGTTATCTTTACGGAATAGCCCGACCATGAATTTTGATCTCATTTTGCTAACCGCTGGCTATATTTCATTAGTTAGTTCTACTCAAGGACTCAATTTCGATTCTTCGGGCAATAAAACTAAGCGGTGTACTGATTGCTTCAAGTGTCAGAGATGCGTTCAACTCTGACCCCGAGCAAGCGGCTTCCTCGTTTCACGGTATTTCAGATGACTTCCTGCAGTGATTCACAGCCCTTGATTTCACCATATCTAACTGCATGGCCTCTATGGCCGCTTGACTTTCCGGAGTAAGTGGTGATGGTTCTTTCGGTTCTGCGGCAGCCTATAATGGCAGATATCTCCGCCTGAAAGAGAGACAGTATTTCGTTTCCGCGGCGTTTCACCTTGGATAGGTCAAACAACCGCTGTGTATAGCTAGTGTATCATGTGCGGTTTAAGTCCCCACCTGCCACCACCGTAGTTAGTTCTATGATTAGAAACTTTAAAACAATAATATTTTCTATAATCAATATTTTTTTTTTATTATATACGCGCCCTAAAGGGATTTTGGATACCCTTATAATGAAGTAACACAGTGCGGGCATTAGTGAAGTGAAGGATGAGGAAAAGGGAGACACCGATGCATCTTGGTTTTAAATGTCTGTAAACTGTAATGTGAGGGAAAAACAGACTGTGGTAGAGCATTCCACATTCGCTTTGTACGGTTAAGAAACGAATCCTTGTATTTCACTGTACGTCCGAATACAGGCTTGAGGGTAAACTTATGTGCATTCGTAGCATGGCGAGTATTGCGGTTGAATTGCTGTAGGGGTGGAATGCAACTGGCTGTTTCATTTGAGCACTTGTGGTGGAAATACCGATAAAACAATGACAGGCAGGAGACATTACGACGATGACTAAGAGGGTCAAGTGATTTCACGATGTCTCGATCACCAATAAGTTTTACCGCACGTTTTTGAATCCTGTCAAGTAGCTCCAAGTGATTTCACGATGTCTCGATCACCAATAAGTTTTACCGCACGTTTTTGAATCCTGTCAAGTAGCCCATTTAAGTATGCTGTCGAGATAAGAATTTAATGAGCTTAGCATACGTTGCCATTCCAGTTCAACGCCCGAAGATGAGGGGCGTTGCACAGGAAACGAATATGTAAAGCTGAGGGTACTGTCATAAGCAAAGGAATGAATAGGATTAGAAGTAACAGAGAGGAGATCATTTATTAAAATGAGAAAGAAAGTCGGAGACAAAACGGTGCCTTGGGGAACATCAGCATTTATTTGGTAAGTTGCAGACTTGAAACCGTCCAAAACAACTTGAATTGAACGTTCCGAAAGGAAATATCTAATCCATTGAAGAAGGGTAACATCGATCCCAAATGCACGCATTTTCGACAAAACAGCTTGAGTCATCAATTCACCAGTTGCTGCGAAAACCGTACTGCCGGTCATTTAGAAGTTTTTGCGATTCGAGATATTTCATAAGCTGACGCTTTATCAGCGTTTCCATGACCTACTACCGGTGGGACTTTGTAGTATTTTTTGCCTCAACTTTTTGTCGTAGGAGAATTTGACACGTTTAATGTGTGCATTGCAGTCATTTCTGGCTCTTTTGAACTTCCTTCGGTTTTCCTCAGTTGGGTTGGCCTTTAATGACCGAAAAATTACCTCTTAAGCTCTGATAGCTTCGTCACAGCTCAAGTCACACCACGCGTTTTCCTTGGTTTTTATACTCTTTATCCTGGATGCGATACAGCGTTTAATACCCAGGTGAATTATATTTGTTATCATATCAGCAGCGGCATCCACGTTGTTGTCGAGGAAGCACAACGACCAGTTAAAACTCATAAAGAAACCGTTTAAAAGTTCCCAATTGGCTTTCTGGTATTGCCATACGGTTCTTTTAGGAGCTTGTTCTTTAACTGTGTGGTTGGAGTACGAGAAATTCGCCGATATAATACAATGGTCTGACGAACCTAGAGGTGATAATACATTTAAAGTGACCTTATCAGGGTGGGAGGTAAGAAACAAGTCCAGAGTGTTGGCGTTGTGACCGCTAATGTCCGGTATCCGTGTCAGCTCATTAACAATCTGAGTAAAATTATTAACCTCAGCAAAGATCTCGACATACCTTCCTTCGGGTGTTGTCTGTCCAGAATGTCGAAGCCAACTTAAATTGTGCATAGTGAAATCGCACGCAATGACAATTCTGGTTATAGAATCAGACAGTGTACCAAACTCATTATAAATTGAATGCCTGTCCTGGTTAGGGCTTCTGTAAATAAAACAGTAGTGAATTAATTGCCTACGGACATGGAATTTTAGCCAAATAAAATTAAATTCCGGATTGGAACAATGACCGTATTGATGTAGAAGTTGGTAGGTTACATCACTGCGTATATAAACCGCGAGACCGCGATGAGAAAAAAAATGGCACTTAGTTATACCCAGGTAGGCTAAACTCTGTTAGATCAGAATAAATGCTGAACTGTATTTCACCCATTGCCAAAAAGGAAGTTTATTGAGATTCGCGTAGGCGTAAAATGAAAAAAATATCGCCCTTAGCCCACGAATATTGCTCACGTCTACTCTAAAATTCCAGTAATATGAGCTGTTATTACGTAATGAGCGAAATTTGTTGACTAATATTTTCGACTCCAAAATCATTTCGATAATATTGATTGTCTCCATTTCCATATTTGGAAACATTTTAGTGTCTCAAGAGTTAGTGATCCCAATTCAAACCAATGTCTCAAAGTATCGACTCACTGGAGCTTCTTATTATAATTGGATTCCAAGTGACAAGGCAGATATGTAATTTCCTAAAATTATTATTATGCTCCACATATTTATAAGGAATAATCTCACCCCAATGAATATTTGTACTTTTCTTACAGAATATATCACACCAGAGATAAACAATAAACGTTTACAGCTACAATTGCTAGATCAGCATTATCTGACAACCAAAAACAATTTAATTTTACCAAAAACTACAATGGATAATGCATCTAATCAACCAAACGCCGGCATCCGAAAACTGCGGAAATTACTTCCATGGCCAAAAAGAAAAAGACTTATCCCAGTAAGTTGTGGTAGAATTTATTTATAAATTTTATTATAATTTTTGTTAAAAATCTTAGGCTGCAATACTGCAACAATCACCCTAGTACATTAACATTCTGAACAACAGCGTTACGCACAATAACAAGGAATTGAAAGTAGTGACAAAGCAACTTAAATTGGAATAAATCGTGGTGAATTAAACGTTCTGGAACGTTCGCAACTGCATGCTTTTGGCGACAATTGTGGTTTGCTTTAGACTCTTTGTAATTATCCATCAACATCAGATGTCTATTCCCCATTTTAAAGAGGATTAATTTAAGGCTTAACTGCATTCGGCACACTTTGGGAAAGTTCGAAATAAACTAATACATTTACACAAAAAAGTTGTCCCTACACATAGTTACTGATCTTACGCTTAGATAACTCAGGATGCAAATGTTTATTTATTCCTTCTTCGAGGTTTTAAAAGTCAAAAAAGATTCTTAGTCCAGTTTCTGAATACGATGGGACAGAAGCGTGTGTATTTGAGCTTTGAAAAAGTCACTTTTTGTTATTTATAAAGACACGTAATATGAACATTATTATATAAAAATGTATACAAGTATTTAGTACGGGGAGAGATAAGAGCTACTGAAATTTAATAGAATATAATTCTTTTATAACAATAAATTCATTAACATTGCTAAAACCACACAAAAATTGAAATAATAAAACAAATTACTGAGTCGTAACAGGTTTTTTATTTCGAAAAGCCAATTTATGTATTATCGATCGATTAATTTATTATATTCGTAACTGTCTGTGTTTTATTTTCATTATTTCTAAGTAATTCGCAATCCACTAGCTACCGATGAAAATATGTTAAACAAGGACACTAAACCCAATAAGTTTACAAGGTCCTTCAAAGCAGAATACTGAGCTGGCCCTACTGTTTGAATTTTAATTTTGTGTCAATAAAAAGTGTGATAGAAATATAAACTAAGAAACAGAAGTACATAGTTTTATCCATAAGGTAGTAAATATATCGGGAACAGCAAATAATGTAAGTCATTTTATTGAATATTACGTATGCGTGAACGGTATACAGCAAAACAAATTGGCCATATGCGCGTGTGTGTCAGGGTTTCCCGTGTCATTCGACATGAAATCATTTGCTGCACTTGCGCAAATAACTTTCGATTTTTAAAATTACGAATTGTATTCACATTCAAAAAATAGGAGACTTTATTTCTTTTTCTGCATATTCTCTTTAATCATGTGCATAAAAAATCAACGTCCTTAACCTTTTGTTTTAGGACAATAATTTAAAATTTAATTGTGAGGATGACGTCTGCTCGCTAACTAGGACTGAATCAGATTCCTCTTTTTCGATAAAAGTTATCGGTTGTCGCAATACACACAGTTTTACATACTGGGTTAAAATTTTTATTCGAATATGCAAAGATGTAGCTTTTTCACAACAATGTACAATGTGTGTTGGTCGGTTCCGACAAACATTGTCACGCGCATTTGTTTGTGATTATATTGTTTAGGGACTCACTTTTTTGTTGTACTCGACCGTTGATATTGTTAAAGTGGACCTCGGTTGCCTATCGTAGAGATTTCGTGGGGGCTAACTATCTCAAAATGATTGTTATAGGCTGCATTACTATTTCTCTGAACTTTTAAAAATATTTCTAGTAATAATTAATAGAATGTCAACAGAACTACGAACAATGAATTAAGTCCTAATGCCGTTTCATATCATTTTTGCTATTGGCAGAAAGCTATTGAGATAATATTCATCGTGTTACAATTATGAAACAGCCACTGTAATTGTTTTATTTCCATAAGCAAAACAAATACAGGCTCGGTTTGAATACCTAAGTAAATAACCACATCTTCGATCGATATGATCGGTTACTTTTTTCCAGTTTGCAATTTGTAGAAAGATTTTTTTGCTTTTAGTTTCTTCTGTACCCTCATATAATTATTTTCGTCCTCGAACAATGAAAAAAAGTGCACGACTGCGTCATACGAAACTTTCTCGGTACATGAGATGCGTTTTTGAATCGCAAAATTAGATTTTTAAAAATTTGATTTTCTCAAAAACCACACCTACGATTTCGATGTTATTTCGCACATTGGACACTTATAACATAATTGTTCGAAATACAAAAAAATATCAAAATCGTTTGAGCCGTTTTTGAGAAAACGAATTTAATTTAAATTTAAGAAAATCGTTATATACAAAAAATTATTTAAAAAATTTAAGTATGCAGATTTGTTCGAGTTTATAGCATAAAAAAACTGTAATTTTTTTTGAATTGCCCGATTTATAAATTACCGTAAAGCGATTATTTTTCCAAAAACTGAGTATGCAGAATTTTTGACCCCATCCCAAACATCCTTAGTACAAAAAAATACCGAAATCCTTGGGACCACTTTCGAGAAAAAAATTGATAAATGATTTTCACAAAAAACATTGAATTTCAGGTACCGTTATTTTAAAATATAAAGAAAAAAATAAAAAGATGCCCCGAGATGTAACCCCAAGAACTTTATATACGAACTTTGAAGCAAATCCGTCTAACCGTTTCGCCATACAGCGCGCAGACCGGCAGACAGACCAACGGACGGCATTGGCGGACTTTTTTGGACTTCTCTATAGTCATAATATCATCCCTTATACTCAGTTTGAGTTCGAAATTCCCGCACGATCGCAAAACCTTCTCTTTAGTATACTAGTGTATACGAGAAAGTTACAAAAAGGGGTAACAAACTATTAGACACCATGTTAATCTCAATGTACCAAAGCACGGATCCATCCACACTGCAGTAATAGCAAAACAAGTAGCCCCCCCTTGTTCGCCCGTTAGACAGTTGACTTAAGAAAACACAGATAAGGAAAGGATAGACATTTTGTGGTTGCACTCAAACCAAATCCTTTTTTGGCTTTCCTCTTAGAAATCTTTTCCTTCTCGTTTCTGTATGAATTTACTGCAAGCCTGGTTTACTTTGAGATAGGTTATGCAATTGTGACCTTAACTTCATAATTGTAGAAAATAAGAAAAAAATGAAGGGAAGTTTGTTTCAGATAATAGTAATGGCTTGAACAGTTTTACAATATGAAAGTAAAATATGATCTTATTGGAATATGACTTGGCTGTCATACCAAGCAATTGCAATCGCTCTTTGAACGCAACTTATTAATTTCGAAGGCTACTCGCGCAAGAATACGCCCAGCAATAACTGACTTCAGACATGCATTCCGGTCAGCAGAGCAGCAGGAATGCAATGCATTGGTCGAAGTTTGAAATATACCCCAATAGATGTGGACGTTTAGGAATCTCATTAATTTCTTTAATATTCGAGCGAAATTTGTGCGACAATCTCAAAAACTATATAGAAGCAATAAATAAATAAATATGTAAATATATAATTAAATAATAAATTGATTCAGAGCTAGCCTTACAAACTCCTTCAACCAAGCAAAATCGACAGTCTAAATATGTAAATAAATAAATACAATAACCAAATACATACTCAATACTTATTCATTGTGAATATGTCAAATTCTATGCTAGGCTTTATAAAGAAGTGCTCCAAAGAATGTGTTGACCCCCCACCCCACCCGTTACTCAGCCTTGGTACAATTGCTTCGTCCGTCCGCATCGTGAGTATGCTTCACAACTTTGGACTCCGTACTACAAAATTCACTCAACTCGAATTGAAGCCATTCGTAGCTTTATTTAATTTGCCCTAAGAGGTCTTCCATGGGAAGATCCGTATTACTTTCCCCCTCTATTATTAGGAGCTGCACTGGTGGGAATAAGCATGTTGCTTGCTGCTCGGGAATGTTCGTTTTTATTTACGATTTAAATATTTTATGCAGTTACATTCTTCTATCAAAATTTGGGGACATATTATAGTGATTACTTTAGTGATAGTCAAATTTAAAAAAATATATATATAGGTACTCCACTATGCTTGTAAGAGCGACTATCCTGATTTACTGATTGACTAATTGACGTCTAACTACTTGTCGTAGATCCGAGGGGTTATTCTTATTACTGTGTGCAGATTCCCAATGAGAAGGGATTTTTTGAATATAAAAGCTCCGCTGTACTGCAAAACACTACTTGAGTATTATTTTTCCCATAGATCCATTCTATTAACATTTATTGAGACAAGAGGTAATTTACATGCACAGATCCTGCTGAATATTTTCAACATCTAAAACAATTGGCATCACAGTTTCATTATAATTTCTGACTCATTGTATCATATTTACTCTATCAAAATTTACCTGTATTACAAAAACACGTAATACAGCAAACAGCAAAGGTTTCTTCGGGAGTCTTTGTTTTTTTTAGAAAGAGAAATGAGAGAGGTGAATCGTTTCAGTTTACCTGTCTTCCTAAGTGTTGAATTAGCATTAGATGAGAGAATTCCAGGGATTTGGTTGTATGATTCATAAAACCTATCCCCTCCCTTTATTAATAGCATGCACATAAGACAATGGCAATCAACGTTCCATTACAATCGCGTAAGAGAGGCAGACATTACTTATTAAACATTAAAACTCCTGGATCACACAAATGAAAAAACACCAGCATTTTATTGGCCTCAATGATGAAGTGATCCAAAATCGGGATGCCTGCAGATATATTGGGGACCAGCAAAAATGCAGTGAAGTGGGATGGTTATGATGAATACTGATCATAATCTCGCTGTTAAATAAAGAGAAGATATTGTTTTGCACACATGAGATTAAAGGAAATAGTTGCAATCAACATCTACGCACCGAAACTAAAAATTATGTACCTACCTACTTTAGCCTTAGGAAACCACAAGTAAGATAATTTTCTCAGCTTAGAAAATCGACAGAATTCTAAAAATTCTTTCCGAATTACATTCCGAATTACAAAAAATTGTTTTATAAAACTGTTTTAAGAAGCTGGTTCAAGAATAAGTTCAAGAAGCTGGTTAAAAATGGCGAAAGCTCGGCCCTGCCAAATACATATAGGTATTTATAAGAATAATTTCAGATACTCAAAAGAGAAGTAACGATTGATTGCCGATTGTCGACGTACTCATATTTTGCCCTTACAATTAGACATCGAAGCATTTAACTTATTATCGGGACTCATGTCTGAAAGACCAGGTAATAATTGGGGAAGGCATATAGGCAGCTATTGCTGAAGCTGGAGCAAAAATTATCCAACGGAATTATTAATACCTAGGTATCTATCGAGAACACTTCATTCATACATGATTTCTTTACCGAACGGTGTCAGCGGAGCTCCCAGTTTTACTCAAACGCATTACTGCCTGGTTGACACAGTCTTTGTAAGTTAATATGTGAAGCGAATGTTACTAGCTTCAACACCACCGAAGGCGATACCCTGAACACCATTCTTTTGCAAATACCTATAGAAAAAACAACATATATGTATGTAGTTTTGAGATTTTCTTTAAGTGGCTGACGTAGTTGTGGACTTAGTCAATAACATCGACCGCGAATTGTTTGTCGTTGATATTTTTTGAGCAAAATACATCTGCCTTCGAAAAACCAGTTAGTTTCTGCATTTCTTGAGCAACTGTGCCGCGCTTACCCATTAAGTCAATAGCTAATTTTTCTGCGATGTAGTTAAGCTACCTAATTAAGACATCTTTTTAATAAAAACATATTTTAGATAGATATATTTTAAGAAAATATTTTAAATAAAAAAAAGCTTTGTTTAGGAAGTGGCATCGCGTAAAAAATACGCGCCTTTGTAAACAAAAACACACAATGGCGCTGGGAGCACGCACTTATCTTAAGTCAACCAAATGATTCTATTTTTCGATGCTCAGTGGAATTCGATCTGTTTGAAAACAAAAAACCCCAACCGATATTAAGTGCTGATCATAAAAATCTACGGAATTTTTAGATTTGGGATTTCATCAAGTTACATATGTCAATATTCAAGACATTGCAGATGGGCATACTGATGTATGGTGTTTGTATGCACCGTAAAAACTCGTTTGTTTCATTTTATTATTATTAGTTATTATGGGAGAATTGGAGATAAACTTTAGTTAAAATCATGTTTTTTTTTTCCTTGTATAGCTGGGCAGTGGCAAAGGAGATGGTTCCACAGACTCTATTTTTTCTTCATATCTACAGTTTTCTGCAGAAAAAATTTGCGAAGACCCCTACCATTTTAGCCACGATTATGAAATGGGTAATAACGCTACAAGCACCCGGATTTGGGTTCCATTAAGAGAGCACCCAAATAAATCTTTGCTGTAGATATTACAAAATGTGGCAGTCAATTTTACAATAAACGGCAATTTTGTAAAATAAACAGGAACCGCAATCAAATTCACAAATAATTGTTTTTTTACAGCACCTTTTTGTGCACCAAAAATGTAAAAATCACTCAATATTTTTGATGTAGAAACAACAGCGCGTTGTCAAATTTATTTGATAAAAGTAAGAATATTAATTTGTTATATCTACATCAAAAAATTGTAAAATCTACAAAAAATGCAGAATAAAGAATGTAGAATTCACAATGCGTTGTAGATCTCACAATTAATTTATTTACATTTACAACCACCCAAGTAGTCAGTCAAAGAGATTTATTTTTACAATCATCAACCTAAACATCACCCATTGTAAAACCTACAACAAATTGTAGTTCAGATATTAAAATGTGGAATTCACAACAAATGTATTCAAACCTACAACCAATACCTGCAGAAACGACAACAAGTTGTTAATGTGAGCAATGTATGGGAACATTTACCGATTTTGAGTTACCCAGACTTTATTTTTTTATCTTCTTTACATTTGCTCATCGTGTCAGATCAATAAGTCACTTTTAAAATCTTTGCAATAATAGTTCGTTTTTCGGGTAATAATTTATTTGTAATGGATAGTGAACTTCTGTTTACATTAAAAAATATTCGCGTGTTTAAAATACTATTAGCATTGAAGATGATCCAGAAGACGGAAAAAATCTGCCTGGGGAAAGTGCCGTATACAAATCAATGTTGTTAGAAGCGGACACTTTTGAAGTAGTTAATAATTTCACATTGTGCTAAAGTGTTGCGCCATTTTTAGCGCGTAAGTCTTATTTTATTGTGAATAAGACATTTATCTAGGGGATTTGCGTTTTTAAAGGTCGTGGATTGACAAAGAGAAGTTTACTGCTCCTTAAATCAGAGCACTTATCAAAAATATTTCTGGATAGCGACCTAGGTCTTCAATTGGAGTTTAAAGATGAATTAAATAAGTGGAAAAAGCAAGAAGTAAGTGCAATCCTAAATTTTTCGATTTATGTATAAAACACAATCTTAAAAACTTCACACACACGAATTAAACACAATTGCAAAAGACATCGTGGCAACATTTCACAGAGAAGATAAGGTGAGAGAAAACATTTTTTACTTAAGTCCATATTTCCTTATATGAAACACTATTTTTTCAGGAAACTTATTTTGTTCCTGCACATGGAAAATATTCCCATCCTGTCCGAATTTTATATAACGCTGACCAAAATTTTATTAAGGGAAGAACCAAACACACAGCCAAATTTAAAAACATACTTACCGAAGTACAAAACCAGACCTTCAAATCGATGAAAAAGAATTTAAAATTCAATGATCGTCCATGGGCAGAAATAGAAGAAAAAATGCGAAAAGACAGCCTTAAACAGGCGTTACGAAATAAAACAAAACAGCGACAAAAATTGTTCAACAATTTTAACTTAATGGCCATTGTATAAGCATTTCGACTCAATTTCATTGGTAGGTACATATTTTAAATTAAGATATTCACCTTTTTTTTATTCTTTTGGTTCACTTAATAGATAAACATAGATTTTAAATCTCAATGCCCTGAATCATCAAACAAATTATTTGCCACGCATTCTAAACTAAATACCTTATTGAAAAACTAATATCAGGAAGAAGGTATTCTCAAAAATACAGAATACAAATAATTGCTTAGCTCCATAGTCTTGCTTGATGATGGTATTTATGTGTATATATTGAATATGTTGTGCCTTTATTTCAAACTCTAATATGTACTATGTACTTTTTGTTAATGTTGCAAAACGTTTCCACTGTTGTACTTATTAAATGCCCAGGAAAAACAGCTTGGCGAGTGAGTATTAAGGATGGTGAAGACTCATTTCTTTTGTATTGCACAGAGCTCAAAGATATTGCAAGGAGAAAAGAAGATCAAAAAAATTAAGAGTGTAGATTATAAAATAACCTACCAGCCATCCATAGTTGTTGTGGGCGAACATATTTTAAATATTCAGCAACATTTTATTTATTTCGATGGTACTCTTATAAAATTCATTAATTTTATTTCATGTTTCAAAATATTTTATTTGGATTTTGGAATATCCCAAACAAACTGATCTAGTTTGGAAATTTATCCAAATATTCATCTATGAAATAAGTATCGAAGATTCTGAAAAATACTCTTCTTTGATAAGGTTCATAAACAATTTAAAAAAAAAAATTATTTTTAGTTTCTTCTGTATCGTTTTCGTATTTTGAAATGTATACATGTTTTATGTGTAAAACAACACAATTAATTACTTATTTTATGATTTTAAGATACATGGACTGAATGCCATAGCAATGTTGATTGTTGTCAAAATCAATGTCCACAAACGTTTAAATCATTCGCACATTTTAAGCGGCACCTAAGAAAAAAAACATAAAGCAGTTATTTTATCAGATAAAGAAAAACCCTAAACACAAGATACGAGTACTTTAAATAAACACTTATTAAATAACGAAATATTAGATTTACTGAAAACATAAATAACAAAAATTAAAGTTCAATCGAGGAACCTATTGAAATAATTTATTTATTTAAAAATCTAATTGAAGTAACTTTAAATAATGAAATAAAATCAAAAATAAAGAACTTTGGGCCCTGCTTAAATGCAAGTAATAATCGAATTTATTTAATGCCAATCGAATTCCAATTAAAAAAATTTTTTGAGTTACCAAATGTTTTGAATGCAACTATCGAAAATATGATTGGCGATCTAGTTCCTCCTAACGATGAAGTTTGGACGTTTTTATCTAACTTAATTAAAAGTATAGATATTGTGCTCTTATCAGCTTTTGACGAAAATATTCTTTTAGATTTAACTGATACTATAAAAATTCACCACGAAATGTACAAAACAATCTTTAAAACTTATTTAAAGCCAAAATATTATTTTCCTGTGCACTACCCTTCAGCTATAAGAAAATCAGGACCAATAAAATACACTTGGACATTTAGGTATGAATCTTAACATCAAAATAGCAAGCAATATACACATGTTAATAAAAATAGTAGGAATATATATAAATCTTTTCAACAAAGGCTTGCTTGTCCTTTTCAATTTTTTTTTTAAATGAAAATGGATTTTAAATAGAACATGTTGTAAAAGTTTAAAACATTTTATTTGAAAATTATGAAAACTTACCTGTTTTTCCAATGTTAAGTGATGTATCTAACTTAAACATTAAAACAATTACTTTTTGTATATCGCTTGTATATAAAGGCTCTCGATATAAAGTTCAAAACTACTTAAATAACATTAAAATATAAAGTTCAAAACTACTTAAATAACATTAAAACTAATGAAAAACGCTTTTATGAGATTCTTCATATAATTGTTGATGAAAGTAAAGAAATAAATTTAATATGCTGTGAGCATGAAATATGATATTACAGTCATCATTATAGTTGTTATGTCCAAAATAGTTAAAAGCTATGTTATTTTACATATAAGTAAATTCACCAATCCACCTATCCCTATTAGCACATTAACTAACGGTACAAACGTCTTTAGAAATAAGTTCATTGTACATATGTTTTTTTTTAAATACACGTATTTAATTTATGTTATATTTTATAATTTTATTTCTTGAAAATAAAATGAATAAAAATAATTTTACAATATTTCATGTATTTTTATTTTTGAAAATAAAATGCCTTGTGCATTTTACCTCAAAGAGCTGTCAAAATATAAAAAATCGGTTGTTATTTTTACAAATTGAAATGTAGATTTTACAAAATAAAGGCTTTTTTGATCACAAAGGGTTGTGAAACTTCTTAGCGGTGTTGAAAGGTAGTACCTAGAATCTGTCTGTCCGCTGTCGTTAGGTAATACTTCGCGGGGCTGGTTAGCAATTATGATCTATTCTCCGAAGCCGCCTCTTGAGCTCTTCTTAGGGCTTCTGCTCTTCGCAGGGCTTACTACACACGTACTATAAATTAACAGATCTCTATCCACGTGTCCTTCCACTGCTTCATGTGATTGACTTATGAGGTTTTCTCATTTTGACATTCTGGAGACTGGAGAAACCTATTGTGCCAAACCTATGGAGGTATTTCCGGTAGCCGCCGTGCCCAAACAGGAACTGTGTGATGTGTTATTAGGACAGCTTCAGTCTTGTGTGCAGCTAGTTCCAGGCCCGTAGACTCCAGACATTCCTTTATCCTTATAACTGCCTCATCCATGGCAGACACCACCTCGGAAAGTGTCATTTCCGAATCACTTTTTTTTCTAAAACGAGATTAGAAACCTAAAATTAAGCCTAATTTAATACGAAATTTTAACCAAATTAAGTTTCAGGGTCTAAATAGGGTTTTATTATTTGAAGACTGGTCTGAAATCTACAGCCAACATGATACTTCCCTCGCGTTTGTCCTATTTTACAAAGTTTTAAATAATTACGTTATGAACAAACGAAATTCAAGCCTTGGATGTCCTGAATATTTGCTATTAAAGATCAAAAATAAAAGCGCTCAAAATGTAAAAAGAATATACATATTCGTCAGCTTTAGGTATAATAAAGTCTTTACGGTAGTTGCTGTTGAGGTTCCTTTATGCAAAGAGAGCTTCTACATCAAAAAGTTGTATAAAGCGAAATAAGAAATAGGGAATCGTCAACATACTATTTTCACAAAATGCAACTCATTTCGGGCCATCTTCCATCATATTATACAAAGACTAATAAATCGAGTCATCCTTAGAAATGGCAGCTGAGTATTTTAAATGAGATCTTAACAAATATTGCTAGCATTACGTTTTAATGAAACAGATCACCAAATTACCTCTTTAGGGTTGTAAAAAGTTATTTTATCTTTTTTAAAATCTTGGATTTCTTAACTTATATTTATCAACAAAAGCATTTATTGTAGCATTTCTAAACTCTTCGAAAATATTAAAAACTAGAATCGTTAAATTTCTAGAAAGGTGTTCGTTTTTAAGAACAAGTTAATTAATTATAGAGCTGGTGAGTAGACTGAAGACAACTTTTGTAGTCTAAATAAAAAGAAAAGAACTGTTGCAAGTTTTATTGACTTTACCAAAGTCTTTGGCAAAATACTATTGACCAAACTGGAAAAGCCAATTTATTCGTTTAAACTTTTATTTTCTGAACTTTTGCGGAAAATGTAGCAACACCGATGCAATTGTCGCAGGGGGGATACTCTGTAATGACTCACCTCTTTTAACCTTATCCTTTCGTAGGTACCTATAACTTTAAAATAATGATAAATTCATATATGTATAAATAATGTCTTTTCGAGCAACAAATAAATATGTTTTGCATATTCGTACTCAAGCATCGGTAGGTGGAAAATTAAATTTTTGGAAACGTAAATGTGAAATGACAAAAAGTTCTTTATCATCATCAAGTGTATACCTAAAATAAATCAAAGCCACACAAACATAAATTAAAAAAATTTCTACACCTCCAACCAAATGCGACACATTTTTAGCGAAGAAAATTATCATGTCGCCACTCAACCACAATTGCAACAGTCACCGTACCATAAACGGTGACGGTACGTGGCAAACAAAATTAATGTGAAAGAGAAGAAACACATTCACTTGAATTGCGTCTGGGAGTGGGAACTCCAACGACCAGAAGAACTACAACTTTTAACAACGCATTGCCCCTGAAAATTTTTCAAGAAAAAATCTTTGCGCAGGTTTGTGCTCCCTTGGCTTATTTTCATATATGAAACGTAAGCAGATACATAGTTTACTAATGTTTTCATATAACATTTCTCCCCTTCGAAAAAACTTGTGTATCTCACGATTATTGCCGCCAGCAATACTTTTGCAAATATGACGTTATAATGGCGTTGTAGTTAGGTAGGTAACTAGTTCTGAGCAATTTTGGATACATTTTACGTGGCTGTTATGTTTTTTTCCCAGAATATCCAATGAAATCCACATTGCATTGTATAGTAGGTCCCTGTGTATGTATATACATAACGGCTTTTGCTGGTAAGGATTATAAAAAAATATGTATGTATGTATGTTTACCCAGGCAGGTACCTACCTAGCTTATTAACTTCAAGTTTTGTATTAGCTTTGCCAATTTGAATTTGTAGGGAAAGGTCAGCTTAAAAAGATTTCATATGGACGCACAAAGAAAGAAGACAGTTAATAGTGCCTCAGTTTAAAGCAAAAAAGCAGAAAACTGTACACCTATATCAAGGCAACGTTGTTTGAAAGTGCGTAGGTATTGTTAAGGACAAGCTATTTTCAAAAAGTTAGCATGGCTTTGTTCTTGGTAGATCATGTGCTACTTAGTTAGCTTTGTTGACTAATAGTTTTGATGAACGATTACAATTTGATGTACTTACACTGACATTACAAACGCGTTTGACAGAGTGCATCACACCCTAGTTTTGGCTAAGTTAAAGTCTCTGGCTTTTATTTCTTTAATGCTAAAATGGTTTTTGAATAACCTGACTAATAGACAACATTTGGTTAAGGTTGATGGTTTGACTTGTTATAGAAGTTACTTCGGGTGTTCCATAGGGCAGTCAGTAACTATTTATATTATCTATTAATGACGTTTAAGAAATCTTTCTATTTTGTATGGTTTTGAATTTCGGGGATAATTTGAAATTATTTTCTCGGATAAATAATGTAACTATTTGCATTCGTTTTCTTATTGTATTCCGATTGGCACAGAACCAATTATGGTAATAATGAGCCAATTTCAAGGTGCAATAAGGCACATTCATTGAATTTTACAAAGGAAATACATTTTTGCTTATCCCGAGCATAATTTAAGAAATCCAATTTTTCAACAACTAAAGTTAGGTAAAGCGATACTGAAAGGTAACACTTAGAGAACGTAGTGGTTTGTGTTTTGCTCTGTGATAGTATTAACAAAAAATCTAGCGGCATATAACTTTATTTCTATGAGAGTAAATGAAACAAATGAATAGCTCTGTCCTTATTAACATCTCTTTATTTTGCCTTCCATAATTTCATTCGGCCTATAAGCTTCATAACTTTACTCCTTCTCCTTGGCAGATATCATCTGCATCAATTATTGTTGAAGAATTCAGAGTTGAGGAATTTTCCGAATTAATTTTGAAATGCTAAGCCAATCAGTCCTAACAATTTGGCATGTCGATATTGTTATGCAAGCATTATTCTTTTTTCTTTTTCTACAAAATCTGGCTTACTTACGGTAGGTGTCACTCAGGTACACATTTTAGATAGATAGGTATATATTTTATTTTGTGTAGAAATTATTAGAATATGTTTTTTACCGCACATTTTACAACACGGAGATATGGTATATTTGATTGATTGATTGATCGAAAAGAAAATAAGTAACAATTATTTCAAATATATTCTGAAGTCAACATAGGACCAAAACCTTTAATATTGTAAAAGAAAAAATAAATGAACAATGAAAATAATATGTTGTAGGTATATGTAAATCAGTAAGGTACGTGTTGAAAATAATACATAAATAAATAAAACAGGGAAATGATACACTTATAATAAACTAATATACGAATAAATAAATAAACTTCTTCTTCTCTCCATTTAACGACGAGATTATGATCAGGATTACAGGGATCATAACCCTCCCACTTCACTGCCTTCCTATGCCTGTGGGGTTTGCCGATCCCGATTTTTGATCACTTCATCATTGAGGCCAACCAAATGCTGGTGTTTCTGCATTTGTGTGATCCAGGAGTTTTTAGGGCACTCTCTTACGCGATTGTAAGGGAACTTTGATTGTCATTGCCTTTCTGATGGGATTCGTAGGATCCCTCCTTTGAACATGACAATATCAACTGAGTCGGTCGTGCTCCAATTTTTTCTAGATGGGTTCTTTGACGTGAAGGCTTCCTCGGATTCTGGAACTTCTAATTCGAGCAAGCTTTGTTACTCCTGCTGTCATGCCATGTCATAATGTTCAGGAAAAACAGAGCATTCCACATTCGTATTGTACTATTGAGAAAGGAATCTTTATATTTCACAGTACGTCCGAAAACAGGCTTAAGGGTGCATTCCTAGCATGGCGAGTATTGCGGTTGAACTGCTGTAGGGGTTGAATGCAATTAGCTATTTCATTTGAGCACTTGTGGTGGAAATACCGATAAAACAATGACAGGCAGGAGATATTACGACGATGACTAGGAGGGTCGAGTGATTTCGCAATGTCTCGATCGCCAGTGAGTTTTACCGCACGTTTTTGAATCCTATCAAGTAGCTCCAAATATGTGATTGGTGCACCAGACCAGATATGAGCATTGTTCTCAAGTTTTGAACGATTGAAAGTCTTATAAATTGTTGCCAGATCAGAAGGGGTGAAATATTTCTTGCATCGCTAAGGAAGCCTAGACATTTCGCAGCCTTCTTGGCGACATCGAATATGTGATCATTCCAACGATGTTTGTCGTTAACGCACATACCGAGGATGGAAAGTCTTTCGGTTGGGGTTGGGGTTTTGCTTTAATGACAGAAGACAGTATTGTATTTTGGAAGCATTGAATTCTACTCTGTTGGGTTTACCCCACTTAAGAATGCTGTCAAGGTCAGAATTTAATGAGCTTAACATACATTGCCGTTCAAGCTCTACGCCCGAAGGTGAGGGACGTGAATCATAAAACGAATATGCGAAGCTGAGGGTATTGTAGTTATACGATTTAAGATTTAAACTGAAATGGAGGTTTCCTTTTCTACTGCTTTTAGTATTACTGCTAATTCAGAATTCGATCCAACTTCTATGATCGCTCGACGGATCATCTTCTTGTTCGGGTGTAAACGTTGTGGACCTGACTAGTTTCCCTGTGGCTGAGACACTCAAAGTTCTTCTTGAAATTTTGTGCGGCATTGACGCCTCATGTTGTGATAAAAAAACACGTTGGCTAGACTTCAGGGGCTTCCCTTTTTTGCTCGTGTTACGTAGAGACTCAAAATTAATAGACATCGCAATCGACATTTTGATCAACAAAGAATCGACAGGATGGCACAAAAGAACATCGAGCAGTGCCTCGTCGCACTGACCCAACTTTTAATGCAAAATAACCAAGCATCCAGCGCGAGATCGAGAATAGAAAAAGGAATCCAATACCTCGCAATATACAAATGCGATCCGGGAACACTGCCCTCGTTCGCAAATTCCGTCAGCAAAATACTGGAAAACTACAGAGAAGAAGACAGACCACAGGTTTAAGAAATCATCTTTTATACAAAAATTCAAGGACCAGCGAAGAATCTTCTAAACACGAACCCACCCGCAGATTGGAACGCATGCTTAGGGAAATTGAAAAAGCATTTTAGACCCTCCAGAGATGAGATGACGATAACTAAGGACATCGGGGGATTAACTGTAAGTAGTATTAAGGAACTTGAGATCAAAATAAAGAATATTGTTGAAAACATAAATGAATTTGCCGCCTTTAGCGACAACAGTGAAACAGTGTTAAATATTTTTAATGGAATGCTAGTACAAAAAATTAAAGAATTATCATCTGGGTCATTAGCATATGCAATCATGTCTAAGTATGATATCACAGAAATTAGAGATACAGTGCATAGTTTCATAGGACAAGATCAGAGTAATTTAAATTATAGAATGTGTAATAAAAATTCTCAAGGACTAAATGCCAGATACAGGGACCAGAACAGACGGCAATCTTATGAAAGTAGCACAAATTTTAGACAAAACGAAAACCATAGGCAAGGTAGTAGTAGGCCCAATTATGATCCTCAATGGAATAATTATAACAACAGATCAAATCACAGTACACAACAAAATTTTAATAAATGGCAAAATCAAAATCCTCAACGGAATAATCATAACAACCCAAATTTCAATAGATCAAATCATAGTAGTAATAATCGCATTAATAACTTTAGAAATAATAACGGAGTAGGACCCATGGATACTTTATCCGGGAGCTACGCAAGACAAATTAACAATATACAAAATAATCAGAATTTTCAACAACCAAGCCTTCAGGGAAATTACCCTATATAATAGTTAAAACCAAAAATAATACAACTCTCCGGGTCCTAATCGATCCAGGCTCAGAAACGAGCATTATCAATACAGGGATATGCCACCCTAAATGGCAGATTAAACTTAACAAACCAATAGAAGTGCGAACTACAAGCACTCCTATATACGTACACAAGAAAGTAAGAATTGCTCTATTCGAAGAATTTGGGTTGAACAAAACCGCAGAATTCCTCGAATTCAAGTTTCATCAATATTTTGATGGACTCTTAGGAAATAATATTTTACTGCCGCTGGAAGCAATTATTGACTTCAAGCGAAGATTATTAATTATAGACGAAAGTGTGATCCCAATATTTTTTAATATGGAAGAAGAAGACTATGAAAAACAAATATCAAAATTTGAAATATATTACACGGAAACCAGTAGGGAGCCAATCCTTAATCAAATAAGGATAGCCCACCTCAACAAAGAGGAAAAAACGAGTATAACCAACCTAGTTTCTCGATATTCTAGCATATTTTATCAAGAAGGTAGTGACCTATCATTTACTAATGCAATTAAGCACCGTATAAGGACAGTAAATGATATTCCAATCTACACAAAGTCTTATAGGTACCCAGAGGTACACATAGACGAAGTCCAAAGACAAATTGATTAAATGTTGGAACAGGGCATTATTCGCCCTAGTAATTCCCCATAATCTGCTCCTATCTGGGTCGTCCAAAAAAAACAAGACGCTTCCGGAAAACAGAAGTGGAGAATTGTCGTTGATTATCGGAAATTAAAGTAGTTTCGATAGACGACAAATTCCCGATACCAAATATCGGGGACATTTTTGACAAACTAGATAGAGCTCAATACTTCACAACCCTCGATTTGGCGAAAGGTTTCCACCAGATCGAAATTGCGGAAGAAGACATAAAAAAGACGGCTTTTTCAACGAAATCGAATTTGTTCGTATGCCATTCGGGTTGAAAAATGCCCCCGCAACCTTTCAGAGGTTAATGAACTCCATACTTAATGAATTCATTGGTAAAATATGCCTAGTATACCTTGATGACATCATTGTCTTCGCTACCAGCTTGGAAGAACATATTGACTCGATCAAGAAAATATTTACGAAACTGAAAGAGGTAAACCTAAAAATTCAGCTTGATAAAAGCGAGTTTCTGAAAAAAGAAACTGAGTTTTTGGGACATATCATAACAACCGAAGGTATTCGACCTAACCCAAAAACCAAGAACGCCCAAACAAATTAAGTCTTTCTTAGGCATAACCGGGTACTACCGGAAATTTATAAAAGATTATTCCAAGTTAGCTAAACCAATGACAGCCTATTTAAAAAAGAACACAAAAATTTATTTAAACGACCCCAACTATATTGACAGCTTCGAGCATCTAAAGAAATTGATAACGTCCGAACCGATTCTCAAATACCCAGATTTCAATAAAAAATTTACTTTGACAACAGATGCTTCAAATTATGCCTTGGGTGCTGTTCTTTCCCAAGAAGGACATCCAACCTGCTTTGCAAGCAGAACGCTAAATGAGCATGAAACCAACTACTCTACTATAGAAAAGGAGCTTCTAGCATTCCTATGGTCCATGAATTAATTCAGACCTTACCTATACGGGCGTAAATTTACAGTTAGAACCGACCATCGACCGCTTGTTTGGCTGAGTTCGCTCAAGGAACCAAACGCCAAACTCCAAAGATGGAAAATAAAACTAGAAGAGTATAATTTTGACATTGAATATGTTAAAGAGAAAGATAACCAAGTGGCAGATGGCTTATCAAGAATGGAAGTCTACTTTAATGAAAACATTGAAACAAATAGCAACGAAAATTTAGATGATGATAGTAATAGTGAAAATATAGTGGATAACCAATCGATACTAGCTACTATTCATAGCGCCGACGAAGACAACAGTGACTATATTCCAATTGTAGAATCACCCGCGAACATTTACAAAACTTAAATAATATTAAATACTACAGAAAACCCTAATAACTACAAAATATACAGTCAATTTAAAAAAAAAAGAATTGTTATCAATCTAAAAACATATGAGGAAAATCTAATTTTGGACATTATGAAACAATTTATTTCACCGAAGGGAATAGTAGGAGTTTATTGTAGTCAAAATCATCTATTTGCTCAATTTCAGAACACTTATATAAAGTATTTTAGTAAAAATACATTGTTGAGAGTCGTCAAGTGTAGTAAATTCTTAGGCGATTTGAAAGATGAGGAAAAATTAGCAATGGTTATCACTAAAACACATAGATTACTAAACCATAGGGGAATAAATGAAACGTTTGCGGAAATTAGAGATGTTTATTATGCACCTAAGTTGAAAGAAAAAATACAACAATATATAAATAATTGCGAAATTTGCAATAAGTCAAAGTACGAACGACTACCGTATAAAATCCCACTGAAATTATCGGAAACTCCAACAAAACCGAACCAGATAGTTCATATTGACATCTGGTATGCAAAAATAAATCTAATGTATGTAACGATGATAGACAAATTCACGAAACATGTATAGGTACATGAAATTAAACACAGAACGTGGATGTCCTTGCTCAATACAATAAGGCATAGATTTGCAACTCTAGGCATTCCAAATAGAATAGTAACTGATGGGGAGACAGGATTTTCTTCAATTCTCATTAAAGAATTCCTAAAAGAAAATAGTGTCGATCTGCATATAACGACACCCTATCACAAAACTGGAAACTCGGACATCGAGAGGTTCCACTCAACCCTTAATGAACACATAAGAACACTCACAGCTGATGACAACAATAAGGACACCCTAAGAAACAAAGTCCTGAAAGCTGTAACCATCTACAACCAAACGATTCATTCTACAACAAATAGAAGGCCTATAGACTTCACAAATAGATCTATATCAAGCGAAGATTATCCTAATATCATAGAACGGGTAAGGAAAAATAAGGAAAAATATATAGACAAACATAACAAGAACAAAAAGGATGTAGATCTAACAAAAACAAACCACCTTTATTCACAAAAAAGAAAATGTAGAGGTCATTGATAAAGACCATATTAAAGATAGAAAAGGAAGCAAGTTCTATAAAAAACAAGTGAAACGAATTTATAAATACGAAAGTACATGAAATATTTTAATTTTTCTTTCAGACATTACTGACTCTAATTTTACTAACAACAACAGTAACAAACGGACAGAAACTAGACGTACAAAACCTTAACACAGGACATGGATACATTACGATTAGAGACGAAAAGATTCCAGATATAATAAGCTATACGAAAATACTTCATAGCATAAACCTAACATCTTGGATTGATAATCTAGACATTATAGAATATTATATTAACAAATTAAATTACAAAACCAAATATCCTACAATAACACATAATTTTAAACTTTTGTCAAAAGAAATAGAAAATTTATTAGAAAATCATCGTAAACAAAGAAGAGGATTAGTTAACATTGCCGGAAAAGGACTTAAATACTTGACAGGAACGATGGACTCTGACGACGAACAAGAAATTAGAAACAGTTTAGAGATTAACGAACAAAATAACCGAAACTTGATCGACGGACTTAACGACCAAATTAGGATAAATCAACACTTCAACGAAGCCATTGACAATATTACAAAACACTTTAACAAACAACAACTAGAAATAAAGGCCCAATTACTAAATGTAGGTAACACAATAAATAAAGAATCTTCCGAAATATATAGTATGCAACAGGCATTTCAAATTCAATATGATATAAATTTATTAAGAGAACAAGTAAGAAAGGTAAAGGAAAATCTACTTCTTAGCAAACTAGGAGTTCTAGGGAAGTAACAAACTTTAACATAACAATTAGTAAATTGAGCAACATAAAAAGCACTGTTATTATACGCAGTGATCAAATAATATTTGTATTATTAATCCCTAATTACTCAGATACAAACTTTTATAGAATTTTAATAGAACCAATTCTTAATAATAACAACTTAGAGTTAGTAACGCCGTATAATCAATTTATAATAGACGACAATCTTAGTTATGAATATATAAATGGAACAGTTAAGTTCAAAGACTTAAGAATTATAAAAAATAATTGTATATCTAACATTTTTAAACTAAGTCCTAAATGTAATTTTAAAGAAAATAAAGATATAGAAATCAAACAAATTCATAATAATATTGTAATAACGAAAAACATTCCGTATACCCAAATTTTGCAAAACTGTAATAATTTCACTTTAAATGTTATGGGTAACAACTTATTAAGATTCGAAAATTGTGAACTAAGTATAAATAATATATAATTTCGTAACATACGATAGTTTTATCATACCTAGCCTTAACAATGTAACTATAAATAAGGTCGTAATGAATTATTCTACAGAGGAAATACACCTGAAAAATATCGCAAATCGTAATTTAATAGAAGAAATTAGAATAAAAACTATCGCACATGAATACATAAGTCTTGCAATACTTTCAGTTATCATAATTATCTTAGTTATAGTTTTTATCTTCAGATTCATTTCAAAAAATCATAACGTAACAAACATTAAAGTCAATTTTAAAAACGCGGATTCTCCGGAGCAGAATATTAAGGGGGGAGGTCTTACGTCCGAGACTCCACCTCAACCCACGCCACCATTATTCTCCACATTCCCCTTCGTCTAAAGGTTTCCAATACCATTTTGCTTACAAAGCAAAACCAGTCCTAAACGGATATGCCCCCTTTCCCCGTCCCACTTCAATACAGTAAATTTAAACAGCACGCGCAGCCATTTTTGCGCACGTTGCAAGAAATCTTGTTTTTTTCCTAATATTCATATTTCATACGGTGCAATATGAAATATGAATATTTCGTAAACAAATGTATTCCTTTACCATGGAATGCATAGCTTCCCGAGGTGTTAACATACTTTTTACTTTTAGAATAAGTTAGTCTCTAAGTTGGTGTCAATATGTTTAAGTCAAAAGAAGAATAAATAAATAAATAGAAGTTTTTTTTTATTCGAAGTAGACAAATAAAATATAACTCTCGCCATTAACATTTTGTTTAAAAACAAAGCAAAAAAAAAAAACAATTTAATTTTTCATATTCCTAATAAGGTCCGTTAATATTTTCGGTGTGCCTTTTTAGGAACCTTATTTGGACTACCTACCTTAGGTATAGGTACGTAGGTTACGAGTTTTTTTCTTCGAAAATTTTCATAGATAGCGAAAAAAAATGTTTAACACGATATTTACCCAATATTTTTTTCAACATATCGCCCATACAAAGTTTTTGGCCACGCCCACTTTTTGGGGGCGTTTTTGTTTTCAAAAAACTTTTTTTTTTAATTAATAGAATGAAATAAAATGCTAGCCATCATCTTCTTAATGCTTTTTTCTTTGGGGCAGCCCCAAGCGGACTGTAGCCTTATTATGTTTGTTTAATGTTTATGTTTTTATTAAATGATTCTAATATACCTATGACGTAAATTAAATCCGTACTCGATTAATATCGACAAATTCGAAGCAATTTCTTTTTACTCTGAAACGTCTAACATAGTGTTGTGTTATAGATTTAACTTGTGCTATGTCGGACAAGAGTAGCTTTGTCCCAGTCCCACTTGCTATATAAAAGACTGCTTGTATCAAGTCGTCATAAGAAATGTTAATAATCTTAATAAATGCTTCAAATGTATTGGAACAATGTGTTGATATCCAAACACAGAAACTAATGTTATTTCTGATTTCATGCCTTTTAAGAAAATAACACAATACAGGAAGTGTCCCCAAGTCGAAATTTTTGTTGTTTTTCTTATGTAAACAAAATACCACAAAGATATTGTGTACAAAATGTTGGTGTCGCGGCACGACCAATATATCCCGGACCCAGCAATCATATTGTTCGTTCGATCGATCTCAAGTTTGATGACTCATTTCTAATAAATTGACGGCGTAGAGTGCTGGGCATAAAAAACCGATATTTGGATTTCAACTTCATCAATAATGAAAAAAAAAAAATTGAAGACTTTGTCGTGCAAGGACATGCGTCTTTCGATGGGCAATTGGGTTAAAAAATATCTGTCGGCATTGTACTGCAGATATCCATATCCATAAAATGATGAAGTTAGAAGGTATCAGAATAAAGATGTGTAGATTATATAAATGTGACTCAGAAAAAAAATAATATGAAACTATCATGATATTTAGTAGTAGAGAGTGCAGTGGCTTAGTGGTAAAGTGCGTTGGACCACTAAGTGAGAAATCGATGGTTCAAATCCTGACCTGTACCACCTGACAGTTTTTTTTCGCTGCCGCACCTCTTGCGAACGTCTGACAAACATCCAAGAGTAAAAGATGTCATGAGAAGCATCTCAAAAAATTAATTGCCGTTTGGAATCGGCCTTAAACTATAGGTGCCTTCCATTCATGTCAAAAAATATATCTTCGCAATCGCAGTGGTTGGATAAGCTAGGCTTTGGGTCCTGTATGGGACGTTTACGAATAATATTTATTTTTATTTTCTTAAAAGACTTTGACGAACCGTACATATGTAGCATGTCGTATGTGTCGAGTGTTATAAATTTGCAAGCGCTTATAAGTTTGGCTATCATTTTGGAAGCAAATTTTATATAACATAAAATTGCCAGCAGTTTGACATATGCACTGAAATTTTTGGTTGCGGATCTTCCATGTAGCTACGGTTATGCCAAGAAACTGAAGAAAAAGATCGGTGCTGGGAAAATATTTCTAGCATTGTTGCAACATCTTGCCAGGCCGCAGTTAATGTTTTCGAATATGCGTGTGGTTACCAGGCAGGCACATGTAAAAATACAAAAGAAGGTATTTTGAATGGAGTGTGGAAATCCTTGGTTATATGTAGGTATGAGTAACTTAAGTTGGTAATGGCTTTAATACAGCATTTATTTTTACTGGGTAGAAATTGTTTGTTTATTCATAATTGTGTGTCTTTTTTTTCTTGGTTGCACGTGCTACCAACATACACGATTCGCAGCACCCGAATATTCGATGCCAGGAGCTGTCGTTAGGTAATACTTCGCGGGGCTGGTTAGCAATTATGATCTATTCTCCGAAGCCGCCTCTTGAGCTCTTCTTCTGCTCTTCGCAGGGCGTACTTCACACGTACTATAAATTAACAGATCTATATCCACGTGTCCTTCCACTGCTTCATGTGATTGACTTATGAGGTTTTCTCATTTTGACATTCTGGAGACTGGAGCA
This sequence comes from Ferdinandea cuprea, assembly GCA_963576555.1. NCBI lineage: Eukaryota > Metazoa > Arthropoda > Insecta > Diptera > Syrphidae > Ferdinandea > Ferdinandea cuprea. The sequence continues at coordinate 49,099,934 of OY754962.1, forward strand.
GGCTATTGTGCCCAAACCTATGGTGGTATTTCCGGTAGTCGCCGTGCCCAGACAGGAACTGTGTGATGTGGTATATAACTGATGATAACTCTCTCATACACTCATTTGTCGCAATGGCCCTGCCCATATGGGAGCCGCGTATAAAAGTACCGACCTGACCACTTTGGGCAGCAGGATCCTTCTGGCGTATCCGGGTCCACAGATTTTCGATAGCATTTGGGGGACCGCCGCCTGCATCAGCGATGCTTTCTTGCTCGAATACTCAACGTCGGTTTTGAAGCGCAGTCGATTGTCGATCATGACTCCAAGGTACCTTAAGGATTCTTTGGACCCTATTATCTCGTTTCCGACGCGGAAGTTGGCGTATTTAACCGCCTTCCGGCTGGTTATTAGGACAGCTTCAGTCTTGTGTGCAGCTAGTTCCAGGCCCGTAGACTCCAGACATTCCTTTATCCTTATAACTGCCTCATCCATGGCAGACTCTACCTCGGAAAGTGTCATTTCCGAATCACTTTTTTTCTAAAACGAGATTAGAAACCTAAAATTAAGCCTAACTTAATACGAAATTTTAACCAAATTAAGCTTCAGGGTCTAAATAGGGTTTTGTTATTTGAAGACTGGTCTGAAATCTACAGCCAACATGATACTTCCCCCGCGTTTGTCCTATTTTACAAAGTTTTAAATAATTACGTTATGAACAAACGAAACTCAAGCCTTGGGTGTCCTGAATATTTGCTATTAAAGGGAAAAAATAAAAATAAAATATGCTCAAAATGTAAAAAAAACATAAGGAAAGGCTACAGTCCGCTTGAGGCGAACAGTATGATACCCTATCCTTATCGCTATGTACTCGAAAGAAAAAAAGCATTAGGAAGATGATGGATAGAATTTTATTTCATTCTATGAAATTTAACGAAAAAAAAAATATTTTTTTGAAAAAACGCCCCCAAAAAGTGGGCGTGGCCAAAAACTTTGTATGGGCAATATATTGGAAAAAATATTGGCTAAATATATGGTAAAACATTTTTTTCCGATTTCTATGAAAATTTTCAAAGAAAACAGCATTTTAGTGAAAAACGCCCACAAAAAGTAGGCGTGGCAAAAAACTTTATATGACAAATTTATAAAGGTAGGCAGTACCTACATATCTTGTGAAGGTTTTACAACTTTATCTCTCTAACTTAAGCCTTAAAACGGTTTTTTCTAAATTGTGGGCGTGGCAGTGGGCGGATTTAACAACTTTTAACACTTTACCATTTCGGGACCCTAGGGAGTATATGCTCCAAATTTCAGCCTCCTAGCATAACTTTAAAGGCCTCAAAAGTTGATACGGACGGACGGACGGACGGACGGACATTGCTAAATAGTCGTAGGATTTGGTCCTGATCATAAATATATATACTTTTATGGGTCTACGACGAATATTAAGGGGTGTTACAAACTATGTGTCAAAATTAATATACCCTTAGGATAGGGTATAAACATAAGGAAAGGCTACAGTCCGCTTGGGGCGAACAGTATGATACCCTATCCTATCCTTATCCCTATGTACCCCAAAGAAAAAATTCATAAGGAAAATGAAAGATAGCATTTTATTTCATTCTATGAAATTTATAGAAAAAAAAAATATTTTATTTTGAAAAAACGCCCCCAAAAAGTGGGCGTGGCCAAAAACTTTGTATGGGCGATATATTGGAAAAAATATTTGCTAAATATATTGTTAAACATTTTTTTTCGATTTCTATGAAAATTTTCAAAGAAAACAGCATTTTAGTGAAAAACGCCCACAAAAAGTAGGCGTGGCAAAAAACTTTATATGACAAATTTATAAAGGTAGGCAGTACCTACATATCTTGTGAAGGTTTTACAACTTTATCTCTGTAACTTAAGCCTTAAAACGGTTTTTTCTAAATTGTGGGCGTGGCAGTGGGCGGATTTAAAAACTTTTAACACTTTACCATTTCGGGACCCTAGGGAGTATATGCTCCAAATTTCAGCCTCCTAGCATGACTTTAAAGGCCTCAAAAGTTGATACGGACGGACGGACGGACGGACGGACGGACATTGCTAAATAGTCTTAGGATTTGGTCCTGATCATAAATATATATACTTTTATGGGTCTACGACGAATATTAAGGGGTGTTACAAACTATGTGTCAAAATTAATATACCCTTAGGATAGGGTATAAATATACATATTCGTCAGCTTTAGGTATAATAAAGTCTTTACGGTAGTTGCTGTTGAGGTTCCTTTATGCAAAGAGAGCTTCTACATCAAAAAGTTGTATTTAAAATAAGAAATAGGGAATCGTCAACATACTGTTTTCACAAAATGCTACTCATTTCGGGCCATCTTCCATCATATTATACAAAGACAAATAAATCGAGTCATCCTTAGAAATGGCAGCTGAGTATTTTAAATGAGATCTTAAAAAATATTGCTAGCATTACGTTTTAATTGTTTACTAATGAAACAGATCACCAAATTACCTCTTTAGAGTTGTATAAAGTTATTTTATCTTTTTTAAAATCTTGGATTTTTTAACTCATATTTATCAACAAAAGCATTTATTGTAGCATTTCTAAACTCTTCGAAAATGTTAAAAACTAGAATCGTTAAATTTCTAGAAAGGTGATCGTTTTTAAGGACAAGTTAATTAATTATAGAGCTGGTGAGTAGACTGAAGACAACTTTTTTAGTCTAAATAAAAAGGAAAGAACTGTTGCAAGTTTTATTGACATTACCAAAGTCTTTGGCAAAATACTATTGACCAAACTGGAAAAGCTGATATCAATTTATTCGTTTAAACTTTTATTTTCTGAACTTTTGCGGAAAATGTAGCAGCACCGATGCAATTGTCGCAGGGGGGATACTCTGTAATGACTCACCTCTTTTAACCTTATCCTTTCGTAGGTACCTATAACTTTAAAATAATGATAAATTCATTTATATATAAATAATGTCTTTTCGAGCAACAAATAAATATATTTTGCATATTCGTACTCAAGCATCGATAGGTGGAAAATTAAATTTTTGGAAACGCAAATGTGAAATGACAAAAAGTTCTTTATCATCATCAAGTGTATACCTAAAATAAATCAAAGCCACACAAACATAAATTAAAAAAATTTCTACACCTCCAACCAAATGCGACACATTTTTAGCGAAGAAAGTTATCATGTCGCCACTCAACCACAATTGCAACAGTCACCGTACCATAAACAACTGTTTTTCTTTTTACTCTGTGTCGGTATGTGGCAAACAAAATTAATGTGAAAGAGAAGAAATACATTCACTTGAATTGCGTCTGGGAGTGGGAACTACAACGACCAGAAGAACTACAACTTTTAACAACGCATTGCCCCTGAAAATTTTTCAAGAAAAAATCTTTGCGCAGGTTTGTGCTCCCTTGGCTTATTTTCATATATGAAACGTAAGCAGATACATAGTTTACTAATGTTTTCATATAACATTTCTCCCCTTCGAAAAAACTTGTGTATCTCACGATTATTGCCGCCAGCAATACTTTTGCAAATATGACGTCATAATGGCGTCCGTTAGTTGCCATAGATTTATTTCGAATCCCGGCGTCGCGTCGTTTGGTTTCGAGAACCATAGGCAGAATATTGGCGCCGTATTTTTATGTTTCTAGTTAAAATGAGAATGTGATATTGACGTCGCAGCATTTGGAAGTTTGGATTTGAAAATAGTATGTATATATATGTGTATGTACATGTAGGTATGCAGGCATTTTTCATGCATATAAATCGTATGATGAAAGCTACCTATTAATTGTAGTTAGGTAGGTAACTAGTTCTGAGCAATTTTGGATACATTTTACGTGGCTGTTATGTTTTTTCCCAGAATATCCAATGAAATCCACATTGCATTGTATAATTGGTCCCTGTGTATGTACATACATAACGGCTTTTGCTGGTAAGGTCCGCTTTTGGACTTCTGTACACATTGCGTTTCGCCATAAACAATGTCCCGACTTTTTATTTAATCTCAGTACGTAGGCACTTTTTGCAGATTATAAAATACATATGTATGTATGTATGTTTACCCAGGCAGGTACCTACCTAGCTTATTAACTTCAAGTTTTGCATTAGCTTGCATAACAGTGGTGCATTGTAATGCTTTGGAACTTAACAATCGAAATGTAAAGTTTTTTCAGTATGACGTATTAGTACTTCAATTTTGCATAGTTATTTTATAATGATCTTTGACTTCAACGTTTTGATGAAAAGATCATGGTGTCATATTTGATAATAAGTTGAGTTTCTTTTTGCATTATGATTATGTCATTGACAAGACTTTCTCAAACGTAATAATAAAGACTTTCGAGGCATAAATAGCCTTAAAATTATTTATTGCTCGTAAGGCAGACCGTATTCTTCTGTAATGTGGGATTCGCAATAGTTGGTCTGCAAACCTTAAGTTACCGCCATGTTTATTCGCGACATTCTTAGTTATCATATCAATTCACCAAAGTTCACCAGAATTGATATTTCTGTTAAATACCTATATAGGTATAATTCACCAAAGGTGACTGCAGGTAAGAAGCTTATTGTATTCAGATTGGCACAGAACCAATTATGGTAGTAATGAGGCAATTACTAGGTGCAAAATAAGGTACATTCATTGAATTTTACAAACGAAATAAATTTTTGCTTGTCGGGAGCATAATTTAAGAAATTCAATTTTCCAACAACTAAAGTTAGGTAAAGCGATACTGAAAGGTAACACTTAGAGACGTAGTGTTTTGCTCTGTGGTAGTATTAACAAAAAATCGGCATATAACTTTACTTCTATGAGAGTAAATGAAACAAATGAATAGCTCTGTCCTTATTAACCTCTCCACATTCTATAATTTAATTCGGCCTATATGGCTGCATGCTTCATATAGGTACATAACTTAACTCCTCCTCCTTGACCGATATCATACGCATCAGTTATTGTTTAAGAATTCAGAGTTGAGGAGTTAATTTTGAAATGTCCAATCAGTCCTAACAATTAGGCGTGTCGGTATTGTTATGCAAGCATTATACTTTTTTCTTTTTCTACAAAGTCTGGCTTATTTACGTTAGGTGTCACTCAGGTACACATTATAGATAGATAGGTAAAGATTTTATTTTGTATAGAAATTATTAGAATATGTTTTTTTGCCGCACATTTTACAACACGGAGATATGGTATATTTGATTGATGGATTGATTGAAAAGAAAATAAGTAACAATTATTTAAAATATATTCTGAAGTCAACATAGGACCAAAACCTTTAATATTAGAAAAATAAATTAAGAATAAAAATAATATATTTTAGTTAGGTATATGTAAATCATTAAGGTACGTGTTGAAAAGAATACTAAATAAATAAAACAGGGAAATATATACATAATAATGATACACTTATAATAAACTAATATACGAATAAATAATTAGATAAATAAATAAACTTCTTCTTCTCTCCATTTAACGACGAGATTATGATCAGGATTACAGGGATCATAACCCTCCCACTTCACTGCCTTCCTACGCCTGTGGGGTTTGCCGGTTCGACCTCAAAAAATATATGCAGGCATCCCGATTTTGGATCACTTCATCATTGAAACCAACGAAATGCTGGTGTTTCTGCATTTGTGTGATCCAGGAGTTTTTAAGCCTGCTTCTCTTACGCGATTGTAAGAGAACTTTGATTGCCATTGCCTTTCTGACGGGATTCGTAGGATCCCTCCGTTGAACATGACAATACCAACTGAGTATTGCTCCAATTTTTTCGAGATGGGTTCCTTGACGTGAAGGCTTCCTCGGATTCTGGAACTTCTAATTCGAGCAAGCTTTGTTACTCCTGCTGTCATGCGAAGCATCTTCATCTCAGCTACTGTCAATTTGGCCTCATACTTTTTGTACATTGTCCAGCATTGTGAACCGTATGTGAACGCCGGACGCACAACTGCGGTGTAGAGCCTTCCTTTCAGCTTAGGGGACATTTCTCGGTCACAGAAGATGGCAGACTTTTCCTGCCACTTCATCCACCCTACGCTTACACGATGATTGATGTCGTCATCAGCAGTTGCTTCGCTGTTGATCATTGATCCCAGATATTTAAACTTTTCACACTTGGGAACCACCACTCCATTCAAATAAATGTCTGGCTTTGGTCACAGAATGGGCAGTGCAGAAAATCTGTTATTTTTGGCTAATACGATACCCATTCCCTTCTAAAGCATCAACCCAAACATCAAGTGTTTGTTGCAGGAAAGTCTGATCATCCCTTATGATGGCTCCATCGTCAGCAAAGAATAACTGATGTGCTTTAGGATCCGTCATTTTTCCATCAAGCAGATAATCTAGGACTGCATTAAAGAGCAAAAGACTTAAGACACTTCCCTTGGTAACACCGACTTTATTAATTCGGTAAGTAATTCATCGGTGACTCCTGCAGGACATTTGACTTTTGTCTTCATGATCATGGACCTCGTAAATGTCCATGATCATCTGTACGTAGGTTTCAGGAACTCCTCATTGTCTTAGCGCTACCCATATCAGATCTCTTTCGAATGCTTTTTCAAAATCAAGCAGATTCATATTCAGATCCTTTAAGGAATCACGATACTTTTCCATTATGATCCTTGTACTTTGGATTGCATCTGTGGTTGATTTCCCCTCGACAAGCCCACACTGGTCATCAGACAGCCGTATTATTTGTCTTAGGCGACTATCTAATACCCGCTCAACGATATTCATGGTTTGTGACATCAACTTGATTGAATTGTTATTATCACAGATTCGCGTATCTCCCTTTCCATTGTGTAAAGGAAGAAGACAACTTTCCCTCCACTGGTTGGGCATTAGATCACCTCTCATGAGTTTGGAGATAAGAAGGAAGCATGAGTCATCTGAGCCCGGTGTCTCTCATCTTTTTCAAGAACTCACTGAGTATCTTATTCGGCCCAACCGCTTTTCTCTTCTTGGAGTTCTTGACAGCTTTCCCAACTTCTTCGACTATTATGTCGGTAACTTCTTCATTGTTCGGGGCGGCCCCTGGAAAATGTAGCACGGGAAACTGTTCGGACCTTACATTCCTAATAAGGTCCGTTAATATTTTTGGTGTGCCATTTTAGGAACCTTATTTGGACCACCTACCTTAGGTGTAGGTACGTAGGTTACGAGTTTTTGATTATTGATATTATTGATATATTGGTTACTCCCACTTTTATAGATATATAATGGTCAATTACGTTGTTGATATTTGAGTAATTAGAACAACTCGATAATTGTATATTTTAAAGACGACAATGGAGAACACGATAAGAGTCAAGGCAAACTTGTAAATATTATGTTCATAAATGGCATTAATGCCCCAAAAAGGGTTTTTTTATTAAATAATTCTAATGTACCTATGACGTAAATTAAATCCGTACTCGATTAATATGGACAAAGTCGAAGCAATTTTTTTACTCTGAAACGTCTAACATAGTGTTGTATTAGAGATTTAACTTGTGCTATGTCGGACAAGAGAAGCTTTGTCCCAGTCCCACTATCAAGTCGGCATAAGAAATTTTAACAATCTTAATAAATGCTTCAAATGTATTGGAACAATGTGTTTATATCCAAACACAGAAACTGATGTTATTTCTGATTTCATGCCTTTCAAGAAAATAACAAAATGCAGGAAGTTCCCCTAAGTTAAAATATTTGTTGTTTTTCTTATGTAAACAAAATGCCACAAAGATATTCTGTACAAAATGTTGGTGTCGCGGACATATCCCGGACCCAGCAATCATATTGTTCGTTCGATCGATCTCGAATTGATGACTCATTTCTAATAAATTGACGGCGTAGAGTACTGGGCATAAAACACCGATATTTGAATTTCTTCATCAAAAATGGAAAAAAAAAAAAATTGAAGACTTTGTCGTGCAAGGACATTCGTCTTTCGATGGGAGATTGGGTTAAAAAATATCTGTCGGCATTGTACTGCAGATATCCATATCCATAAAATGATGAAGTTAGAAGGTATCAGAATAAAGATGTGCAGATTATATAAATGTAACTCAGGAAAAAATTAATATGAAACTATCATGATATTTAGTAGTAGTGAGTGAGTGCAGTGGCTTAGTGGTAAAGTGCGTTGGACCACTAAGCGAGAAATCGATGGTTCAAATCCCGACCTGTACCACCTGACAGTTTTTTTTTCGCTGCCGCACTTCTTGCGAACGTCTGACAAACATTCAAGAGTAAAAGATGTCATGAGAAGTATCTCAAAAAATTAATTGCCGTTTGGAATCGTCCTTAAACTGTAGGTCCCTCCCATTCCTGTCAAAAAATATATCTTCGCAATCGCAGTGTTTGGAGAAGCTAGGCTGTGGGTCCTGTATGGGACGTTTACGAATAATATTTATTTTTATTTTCTTAAAAGACTTCGACGAACCGTACATTAATTACTGAAGCAACATTGATGAAATTGACTTTTTCTACAAGGAATTCAGCTCCCGGTGCTGTCCCTATCTATCATGACAATTTCCCCTGCCAGATGCGCTCATGTCGAAACACCAATAAGTTAATAGATCGAATGTCATTGTGAATGAAGGGTCATCATCTAAGTCATTAAACCGTCACAAAGTACAATTATAGTAGTATTTGCGGCTCTTTATTCTTCTCTTAAATTTCAGTGAAGCACAAATGTAATAGGACTGACTATTCCTACGGAAAGTAGGTAATTCAAACTCTAAAACTATAGTAGGTAGAATTGCCTCAAGTGGTTATTTTAAAAGCCATTGAAACATTGTGCACGCATCTATTCACTACATCTCCATGTTCGGGCGCCATTGAAATCTAAACCACATTCCGTCCCACAATGAAAGTACTGGGTAATAAACTCCGGATGTGTGTTTAGTGGGCTTCTGCTTAAAATAATTTTAATTCACAAGACCGAAACTAATACTATCATTCACGCTTTTGGCGTTTTTAACGACGTACGACGATTAAAATGTCCCTGATTTATTGGATATAAAAAGTACGACAGATAAGTGTCAACGAACACACTCAAAACTAGTAAAGGCTGTTTTCCTAAGTAAGTACCTGCTATGATTTTCAACAAAACATATAAACACATTTCTTTGTGTTCAAGCGAGTGTACCTGCATTTTTTTTAACACAACTTTGGGTTCATGCCCGCCACATGATGACATGTTGCATGATCTGATGAATGCAATTTTTAAGCATTTGAGGTCCTTAATAGCACATAATGACGTGTTTCGATAATCTTATGTTGATTATCTTCGCTTCAAGTGCGACAATTTTCCTTATTGATATACGTATGTCGTATATGTCGAGTGTTTTAAATTTGCAAGCGCCTACAAATTTGGCTATTATAAAATTGCAACAATTTGACATATGCACTAAAAATTGGTTTGACATATACATACAACTGAGTAAAACAAAATTAAACTCGTCTTACCTACAAATTCTCAAAATATTTTTTATAATAATTTTATTTCTCTTTCAGCGCATTTGATACTTCTCTTTATTTTCCATGCATCACTAAAAATTGAACATGGATAAAGGGTATAATATGGGGGGAAAAATTTTAATTTCAATTGGCAAACGGAGTTCGAAGCGAAACATTGAAGACATAAAAAAACGCACTTTAGCTTTCTTCATAGACATTCAATGGAGACTTGAAACTGTGTCATGTAAGTAAATAATAATTACCTTTATTTATTTTTAAAATATTTCTCATTTTAAACATTTTAGGCACAAATACTGCAAAGAGGATTTGGGTGTCGGACAATCAGACATCTCTTTTGATGAGAACAGTGCGGGTAAGTTAAAATACGCAACGCATTTTTCTTAGAACATTTGATTGATTTGAAATGGTATCGGTGAGGTTCTCTGACACGTGAGTCAGTTTTTTCACTCCTAGAACCAATTGTTTTCGTTAAAGAAATTGTAAATGTAATCGAGATCGTTTCAATCACATACATTCTGATGTTGCAAGGGCGGGACATAAGCACAGAATGCGTAGGATTGTTTCTTTGGCTGCGCAGTTTCGGCAGAATTCGTTATCGTCGATGGCGAGTATTTGAGCATGCCTGCCTATTACATAATATACGGCTATCGTATTAGTAACGTTAGGGAAAACTTCTTTCTGAAGCTTCTTTGATCGCAATTGCATGGCTAGGACACATTGGCTAAGCTGATTCCTCCCTAAGTTAGTTTTTTGTAACTTTGCAAACACCATTAGTGCAACGGCTTCAATATTTGTGTTATTTGTTCCTAGAAACCTCGTCTATAGCCAATTCATCAGCTGCACAGTTCGCACAGACATCGCTATGATGCGGTACCCAGCTATGGTGATGCTGAGATTTCTGGTTAAAACCCGGCAGTATTTCACTGCATTGGATCTTATTGTGATAGATGTGAGGAATTTAATAGCTGCCAGGCTGGAGATATATTTGTCAATTTCACTACAAGATATTATAAATAGTTAACGCCCACTACTTGCATGGTTGTAGGTCCCCTGATGAGCATACTGCCACTATGCGTTTCTTTTCTGCAATGAATAGGAAGTTTTGATTTGACATGAGCAAAATTTGTGGGTTAATAGCCAATCTTCCAATTCCAATTGATCACGATTTAACGTATTTTAGTCTGCCTGTATATAAGTTAGTGTCATTATTTTCCTATCGCCGTTTATATACGTCGTGTTGTAGCCTACCACAAATTTATTCCAATCCGGAATTACTTTTATTTGGCTAAAATTCCATGACCGTACCCTACTACTACTTTATTTACAGAAACCCAAACCAGGATAGGCATTCGACTTATAATAAGATTGATGTACTCTCTGATTCCGGTACCATAATTTTTACCCTTTATCCTCGTACTGAAATTGTCATTGCGGACGATTTGAACATAAGCAATTCACTTTAGCTTCGACATTCTGAACAGAAGAAAGGTGTGTCGAGATCTTGAAGGCCAGCCGAATTGAGGAAAACAGACCGAAAAAAGTTCGAACGAGCCAGATATGACTGCAAAGCCCATATTAATCGTGTCAAGTTCACAAAGTGTCAGTGGTGGGAAAAAACGTTTGGTCGTTTGTCAAGAATATTAAAAAAAATCATCCTCAAAGGCCCCTCAGACTGTGCTTTATATCTTCCGGTTCTTGAGCGCGTAGAACACTCAATGAGACAAATTCACAATTAAATATGATTAATTCTGAAAAATTCTTAATGACCGGATGTAAGGTTTTTGCCGCAGCAGCTCCACATGTGATTTGATGACATATCTAACTGAAAATTGGAACCAATCTATTCACAGTTATGGTGAAAGTAAGGCCGTTGCGCTGGAATTTTAAAAGTATTTGACAGAGTTTGGTATCAAGCTCATTTGTCGAATCTGGAATCAATGATACCATTTTTTCATGAATTAGAAATTACCCTTCGGAGCGTTCAATTCCAGTTGTTTTCGGCGAATTCAAGTAAGCAATTCAACAAATAAAGGCTGGTGTCCCCCAAGGCTTTGTTTTGTTTATGACTGACTCCCTTTATCATTTTTATCAATCAGCTCCTGTCTGTCAATTATGATCTAATCCATTCCTTCGCTGATGACAGTACCCTACTAATTTTCGGGTTAATGTGTCTCATCTTCAGGCGTTGAGATGGATCGGCAACGTACGTCGCATACTTAAGTGGGGTACAATCATCAGAGTATAGTTTAATGCTTCCAAAACACAATACGATCTTATGTCATTGAAGCGCAACCGCATTGCCATGATCCCTGAATTCTGCTTGCATCGCTGAAACCATCCCCGGTATGGGGACGCACTCGACGTCACCAACAACGCTGCGAAATTTTGAGGCTTCCTCCAGCGGTGCAAGAAATATTTTACCCCTTCTGATCTGGATAGAAGTTATAAGGCGTTTTTTTCCCAAACTTGGGTATAACGCTCATACGGTCTGTCTTTCCTTCAAATAAAAGTTTACAGACATTTAAAACCAACTTCCACTTCCCTTATACCCGTATTGCGGGTTACAAGTTATAAGTTAACTTTGCTGAGGCATATAAACAAGTTCATTATTATTTTTACAAAATCAGTTTCAGTTTTTGGTTGATTTAATTTTATGTCTAACTAACAAAACAAAATTTCAAAATATTTCAGAATCTATTAATCGCAATTCATTTTTATATTAAAACTATAAGGAAAGGCTTCAGTCCGCCTGGTGGCGAACAGTACGATACCCTATCCATATCCCTATATACCCCAACGAAAAAAGCATTAAGATGGTGATAAATATTATTTAATTTCATTGTATAAAATTTATAAAATTTTTTTTTTTTTTAAAAACCCTACCAAAAAGTGGGCGTGTCCATAAACTTTGTTTGGGCGATATATTGGAAAAAATATTTGCTAAATATCTTGTTATACATTTTTTTCAGTTTCTATGAAAATGTTCGCCAAAAACAGCATTTCAGCATGTCCGTCCGTATCAACTTTTGAGGCCTTTAAACTTATGCTAGGAAGGCTGAAATTTAGAACATATACCCCTAGGGTTCAGAAATGGTAAAGTGTTAAATTTTTTTAGATATGCCTACTGCCACGCCTGCAATTTAGAAAAACCGTTTTAAAGCTGTGGTTAAAGAGCTAAAGGGTTAAAATCTTCACAAGATATGTAGGCAATGCGGTCCTGTATAAGTTTGTCATATACTAAAAGTTTTCATAGAATTCGAAAAAAAATGTCTAACAAGATATTTAGCCACTATTTTTACCAATATATCACCCATACACAGTTTGTGGCCACGCCCCCTTCTTTTGGGCGGTTTTTTTTTAAATATTTTTTTTTTTACAAATTTCATAGAATGAAATAAAATGCCATCCATCATCTACTTAATGATTTTTTCTTTGGGGCATATAGGGATAAAGATAGGGTATCATACTGATTGCATTTAAGGAAACTGAAGTTCAATAAAGAATGTGACACATAGAATACTTTGTGTGCGTTCCGAAAACAGTCAGAAATAAAACTGCGACAAAAGAACCTTGTTCCATCGTCATTGAAGTGTAAATATGATATGGTTTATGAAAGTGTAAATATGAAAGCGCCATTAAAGTTCTTTAGAGATGAACTCTATGGTGGACTTTCTTTCTTCAAATACATTGACGTCAACATTCTAGAGGTCGGGGCCTTAACATGTTTAAATTTTTTAAAAAAATTTTAGTTTTGAACAACTTGTGCCGCACGAATGTTACCGAACATTAAAATGGTCATTAAAATAATATTTTATTCTCAACACTTTTAAATTTGAACCTTTCTTAATAAAAATATTATTTCTATTATAAAGCGGAACATAAACCTGACATACAAAAATACTAAAGTGCAATATACATAAATTTGAATATTGCACTCAGTGGAATATTTTTGAGTGAAGCTGGTAGTCAAACTGATCGCATGTTCAACTCACCTCTCTTTTTCCTTACAGGCGCTTTTAAACGCTCAGTTTGGCGTCTATGGTCATGCCCTTTGTTTGAGTATTGTAGTTCGTGGTTGTTTACGTATACTAAAAAGTGTGGTAAGGGTATATTAATTTTGACACATACATACTTTGTAACAGCCCTTAATATTCGTCGTAGACCCAAAAAAATATATATATTTATGATCAAGACCAAATCCTAAGACTATTTAGCAATGTCCGTCCGACCGTATCAATTTTTGAGGTCTTTAAATTTATGCTGGGAAGCTGAAATTTAGAGCATATACTCTCTAGGCTCCCGAAATGCCACTGCCACGCCCACAATTTTGAAAAAACCGTTTTAAGGCTAAAGTTAGAGAGATAGAGTATTAGAACCTCCACAAGATATGTAGGCACTGCCCTCCTCTATAAGGCTGTCATATAATACTTTTGCCACGCCCACTTTTTGTTGGATTTTTTTCCTAAATTGCTGTTTTCAGCGAACATTTTCATAGAAACTGAAAAAACAATGTTTAACAAGATATTTGTAATATATCGCCCATACACAGTTTATGGCCACGCCCACTTTTTGGGGGCGTTTTTAAAAAAAAATAGATTTTTTTTCACGCGGTTAAATTTTATTGCGCTAATTCAAATTGTTTTTTACATTGAAGCCGGCGCACTAAATTTGTATCGTCAAAAATATTTCGCATTTCGCATTTCGTTTCTACAATGACCGCGAAGGCGAGTCTGCTGCTTACGGCCAAATGATTTTATTTCGTCTTCGACGGTTGCCACATCCAAATCTCTGTGGATATCACTATTTCGGATATACCAGGGGCGTTCACAATTCTTGGACCATACGTCCAAACCGGTTTTAGAACTTCCTTGTATGAAAGCAGCTTGTTTTGCGTGCTGAATTTGGCAAACCGACCAAGTCGCCAATGCATTTGATTATATTTAATAACGAGCTCATCCTGTTTCTTTTTTACGTGTGAAATCCATTTTAGTTTCGCATCTAATTTCATTCCCAAATATTTAGCTTCATTGGCGTACGAAATTTGTACGGAGTTTATGAAAGTGGGTAGCGTAGTTACATTTCTGTAAGTAAAATTAACATGCGTAGATTTGTTTCATTAAGGACAATACGCCTTTGTCTTTGACGGGCGGACATTGCTAGATAGTCTTAGGATTTGGTCCTGATCATAAATATATATACTTTTTTGGGTCTACAAGGAATATTAAGGGGTGTTACAAACTATTTGTCAAAATTAATATACCCTTAGGATAGGGTATAAAAAGCTCACCAGATTTTGGTCTTGGTCTTGGTACTGAGTTCTTGTAGGGTTTCAAAGCAGTGCAGTACTGATTTGGAGTAAAAATTTGGCTAAGGGCTTTTATAGCTGCTTGACTACATGTGAATTTATGGATGTAAGCGCCTTTAATTCCAGACATGTGAATAATGTTTGAGCATTCCTTAATGGCAAGGAGCTCCGCCTGAAATACACTCGATTTTTTTCTAATGGGTGTTGAGAAATTTTTGTTTGGTTCGTGGTTGCACCCGATATAACCGACCAATCGCCGTATTGTTGACCGTTGAGGCACAAGTTTTTTTTTTTAAGGATGCAGTGCGTACTGAAAAGAATAATATTATCCATTCAGGAGAGTTCTAAATTCGACTTCTTTAACATTTAACAACAGCATCTTCTTTGTCCGTCTACGCTATGGAATATTTTGCGCAAAGATTTTTTTTTGAAGGCTTACAAGGCCCATATTCTGGAACAATGAAGTTCTAAGAAGCAGCTTTTAACTTTCTCGTATACTTTACTACATTGGTATATTAAAGAGAAAGTTATTGCGATCGTGCGGAAATTTAGAACTCAGACTGAGTATGAAGGATGATTTTACGTTAAGACAATAGAGAAATCTTAAAAAGTGGGTTTTGCCAATACTGTCCATCGGTCTGTCTGTCTTTTAGGGAGCCGTATGGTGAAACGGTTATTATAAACGGAAGATAGGGATGTTTGCCTCTCATTCGCATTCTTTTGTTTTCCGTAAGGTGCTATTCTAACAATAGCTCTTACAGGGTTTCCGTACTAAGGATTTTAAATCTGCAAAAACCTGAAAGCGTATTATGTCGGGTTACCAAGCCTTTTTCAAAATGAAATTTTCATTTAAATTATTTTATTAATAAAAAATAAAACAAATTTATCTTTATGTTATGATATCAGTTCTTTGCAAAAGAACACTCTTTGATGGCAAATTTAAAACCTATTTTTTTTTATTAAAACCGTATGCAGAGAAGACCTGCTAATTTTAGTGATGTTTGCATTGGATCCTCATGAGTAGGAGTTAGGTCGATTGAGACTGGGAATTCTGCGTTAGAGTGAGAGGGAAGATGTGAGTTTTGAATGGGGGTTGATTGTTGTTGTTGTTGCATTCGGTTTGGTTTGTGTCGTCATATATGTTTTATTTTTTGTTTTTGCATGATAAGTTAAATGTATGGTTGCTATGGATTATACATTTTTTATCCATCGGCCATCCCATGGCACCCAAGCTGCAGCGTCAGCCAAATGACCAGACCCTAAGCGAGTCCTGTATCTGTGCCCATGCCCTTGAAATCCAACGGCACAGCACAATCGTCGTTCCCACACCAGTCCATCGTCCGTCCCAAGCAGCCAAGCTGCAGCGTCAGCCAAATGACCAGACCCCCCAGCGAATCCAGTATCTGGGATCATGCCCATGCCCATGCCCTTGAAATCCAACGGCACATTGTATGTGAGGGTGGTCTTTTGAGGTCTATATCTTATATCTTATATAAATAAATAAAAAACAATAGAACTTTTTTTAAATGCTGATTTATTTATTACTAAATATTTTTTTATTTTTATTTTTGTTGCTTTTCTTTGTTGTTGTTAGTGATTTTGTATCAGAGGCTAGGTACTGCGTTTGCAAACTGTAACTATTTATTTTTTTAGTTTATTTGAGTCTTTTATAGAACACTAGTAGGGCTTTTATTCGATTCGTCATCCATACTATTCTATGACATGAGCATGTATCGGGGCCTAATGTACATTTATTCGAAGACCAAGAGCAATTCAAGTAATGATTACCATAAATAGATTCCACACAAGCCACGTTTTCAAATTTGCTTAGAAAGGAAATACATCTTAAGATCTCTTCGTAATGTTCCTCAAGTATATTGTGTTTGTTGTTCAGTAAGAAATTTAAAATTTCTTTCGAGATCAAAGGAGTATTCATGCTTGACATGTAGTTTCAAACTGAATTTCAAATGTCTTTTAAATTGGTACAAAGTTATTTCCGTTTCTAGTAAATTTCACACCGTTCTCTTTAAGGTCTACAATGTTCTCATTATATTTCTCTAATATATCGAGGAAATAGTTTCTAAGCTTGTTCACAATTTCGAGTGTATTTAAGCTTTGTTCATCAATGTATGTGCGCAACATTTTGTCATGTTTTTCAAGTTTTTCATCCATACCAATGAGAGAGCTCTTAAATTGTTCATGCACACGATTATCAACATAGTTTTTTGTTGCAGCATCATTTGCATCGGTAGGATTATTTATATTCTTCAAGGCTTTATGTTTCACATCATAGTAGTCATCTGAGTGTAACCTGAGACCCATTTCAATTTCATCATTTATAGCGCTCATGAGAGATTTAAAATTATTATCAACGTATTGTTGAAGAATAATTGTTGTCTTATTTTGGAAATCAATATTATCATCTACATATTCTTTGTTGGCTGCTTGGTGTGATGTTTTAGGCATTGCAACATTATTCAGACATTTTCCCTCTATATCAAAATCACCAGCAGATGATAGCTTAAATCCTTCTCCAGGAGGTCCTCGAGGACCAGTTGTTGTTGTTGAATTGTGAATTCGATTGAAACTCCTTCCGAACTTGTCGACGTTCATTTTGCTTTTAACGAATTTTCTGCTTAGGGTTGCTGTTAATATATGATGTTTGCTTCGCGTAGTTCTTCTATGATTGAATTTATCTCATTTTGAAGATTATTGTTTCCTGCCCTTTGAGATGCAATTAAAAGTCTTAATCTATCGACGAGCTCATTGGGGCTATCCCAGTGCACATAATCGATCGAATTATTAGAATAAGTCATGTCAGGTAAGTTATTGTTGTATGATTTCCCAATTTTGTTTGTAACATTCTGAAGTAAGGGTTGAATAATATGTTTATACTTATAACCTCTATTTCCTTTAACTTGAGAGTTACTATCATAATTTTTTAAATGGGCTTTTGTTTTTTGTAATATCTTAAGATATTCATCCAAATCTTCTTTGCTATATCGATCTTTTCGGGGGATTTTCCGAAAAATTAATTCATAAAGACCATCCGTTCCAGAGAAGATTTCACCATCATCACCAATGATGAAATTCCTCTTTTCATTAATTGTAAAACTTGATGTACCCAATTTTGTTGAATTTGACTGCACATCAAAATATGGCCCATAGATCTTATCAAGATTCGAATCTGATGGCGATGATCGTTTGAATGGAGTACTTTGATCGGGGTCGTCGGTATTAAAATTCGTAGGCGTTCTAAATGAAACATCTTTGTCCGTTAGTTGAATTGATTCTGCAGATGAAAGGTCAAAACTTTCCTTTGGAGAGGGTTTGATTGTTTCTGGAGAACTTGAGAGCTGCAAACGTCGTCGTAGTCGATGCTTTGTTTTATCAATTTCAGTACCAACAGCAGCAGCAGCAGCAGCAGTGTTTCGACTATAAACGCTTTTGACATTTTTAACAATCTCTTTTAAGGGTTCAACTATTGGTTTAAAAGTAGTTTCAATTTCCTTTTCTTTTATAATTTGCCCGGTCTTGAGAAACATATATTTTTTCCTCAAATCTCTTTTAGTTTTTATAAGATCTTTAAGAATATTTTCATTAACATCCATATTTAATAACTTTAAACAGCGGTTTTAAACAGGATCAGTTACGAACAGGGTCGGTTACAAACAGGATCAGTTACAAACAGGGTCGGTTACAAACTGGGGCTGTTCCAATCTGGATATGATCATATAAGCGGTTGATTAATGACTGAGTAGCTTTATATAGATGCAATTTCCTTAAATGATTTATTATATTGTCCTTTATCTGTACTCAAGTCTTTATTAATAGCCAAGAAACCATATGCATCTCTCCTACATGTTGTACATAAATCTCTGAATTGTTTGAAAGTCATATTTGAATTTATATGATCGTTATATATATGTATGTTTCAGATTAAGTTCATCTTGCTTAAAAACAATGATATAGTTTGCATTGTCTCGAATCAAATGTTTTGGTATATGCGTATAAGATTGACACAGGTAGAAACTATCTACATCGTTATGTCGTCCCATGCAGAAATATTCTCGAATGTTGTTTTGTTTATCACAAGCTACATCATCAAATATAAATATTGAATTTCGCTTTGCTTTAGGAGGCGCGACTATTTCAGAATTATTCGAAAATTCATTGTACCCCATTCCCTTGATTGACTTTATTAGTTTTCTCAAGTATGTATACTTTGGTTGATGCAAAGACTTTGAATATATGCAAAGGTTTTCAAACTTTAAACCGTTGGGTTCAAGCAAAATACTGACCATAACATTAGTTTTTCCACAGTTTCATGGACCCACAATTATTCCACGAATACTATTAGGAAATAATTGTCCATGTTTTCCATTTTCTTTAATTTTAGTATCAAAGTTCTTAACTTTAATACTACCTTGTTGTTGTTTTATGAACCTCATTCCACTACCGAATGAAGCTAATAATAATAAATGGTGATGTTTTATTGTCAAAAGATTCATAAATGCTCAATGTGTGTAACAAGAAAGTGATATAAAATGATTGATTATAGTGTGAAAGCCATCACTTCAAAACATTCATTCAAGGGGTGTGGATTAGTAAATTCCTTAATCGATAAGTTACCCTTTGAATTGCATCTTCCCTCGTATAATTTCTGTGGACCTGGAACTAAACTGAAAGAACGTCTTGCTAGAGGAGATCGAGGAGTGAATCTATTGGATGAAGCGTGTCGCGAACACGATATTGTATATGCAAATAAAAACAATAACCTGTCTGATCGACATATTGCTGATAAAATTCTAACTGAAAAGGCTTGGCATAGAGTAAAAGCGAAAGACTCATCAATAGCAGAAAAATTAAGTAGCATATTGGTTACGAATATGATGAAAGCTAAAACAAAATTCGGTATGGGTTGCAAATCTAAACATAGCAGAGCAAGGAAACAAAAACTTAAAATGAATAAAAAATTATTTAAAATAGCCATTATGGAGGCTAGAAACGCTATTAGAAATCCAAAAAGTAAAGATCCAAACGAAATTGCAATATCTGCTTTACAAGCAGCTAAAATGGTTACTAAAAATAAACGAAAGAGCATTTCCATTCCCCGAGTCATACCGCTACCAAAAATTGGAGGTTTCCTACCATTATTACCGATTTTAGCTGGATTATCAGCGGTTGGTTCCCTAACTGGGGGAGCTGCAGGACTAGTTAAGGCAATCAATGCTTCAAAGGTAGCCAAGCAACAGTTGGAGGAGAACAAACGCCACAACCAAGCTATGGAAGGGGTTCAAATTCAGAAGGGCAAGGGACTTTATCTACAACCATACAAAAAAGGATTTGGACTTTTTCTCAAACCGAACGATTCAAAAAACTTTTAAATTTGCTACCCAATCATCCGCTCTCCAATATTGATATTATTAAATTCGGAAAAGTCAATATACCCTATTTTCGTGGTGTTTACATGAGAGATAAATTACCTATAAGATCGCTTGATAGAGAATGTGGTGTAATTAACTTGGACAATGAGCGTGGACCAGGGACACATTGGGTAGCATATATTAAGAATAAAAATATTGTAAAATACTTTGACAGTTTTGGTAATTTAAGACCGCCTATAGAGGTTGTAAAATATTTGGGTGAAAATATTCAGTACAATTATAATAATTGTCAAAATTTTAATACATTTATATGTGGTCATTTATGTTTGAAGTTCCTATTCGATCAAAATGTAAATAAATAAATACTACAAAATCAAAATATGTTTCATTTCTATTCCAATAGCAATGTCGTTAACACTTACATTGAGTGGAAACAAATCTACGCTCAGCGCCGATTACTTTCCTCCAATAATCCTAAATACTGATTACGTTTGCGGTTTGATTGATTTTTCTTATCATCATAGTATTGGTTCACTCTTGGGATTCAGTAAGAAGAAACTTGTTCCCAATATTATGCATGAATCTGACCTATACGTTGACATCAATAGAGTGAATATTGTGCGAATTGAATGTAATTTAATTGATAAAACATATATAAACAATCGACCTGCTCACATACTGCATGAATTTTCTATTAATGTAAGCCCGGGATATAAAATAGTTGAAGTTCCTCACAATGTCATCTATCTGCCAGTGAGCGCTAAGAGGATAAGTTCTATAACATTGAATCTCTTAGATCAGGACGGAAATCTTATAAACTTTCGAAACGAAACGATAACAATTCGATTGCATCTAAAACCACAACAATGATACTATATGATAACCCATCGTACCCCTCAACTTATAGAAGAGTAGGTGATATTACTAAACCTCTCAATATACTATCCGGTTCTGATAGGAAAACATCAGTACTAGCTGTACAAAATCGGCAATTTCTATTATCACTAGGTTACAGATTAAAAATCTAAGCCAAAACACCTACAAGACATGCTGAATATTTTTGAAGAACCGAAATTTGAGGAGAGTATCTCAAAGTTGGAATATCATACGTACTCGCCATATTTAAATAATTTCAACAAAAATGACATCATTCAAATTTGTGTCCAACATCAAAATCTTAATATTTTGCCTTCAGAAAGTTACATTTATATTGAGGGTACTGTGTCGAAAACTGATGGATCAGCCGTTGCGAAAACAAAACTTGTAAATAATGGCGTAGCTTTCTTATTCGATGAAATTCGTTATGAATTAAATGGTGTGGAAATTGATAGTAATCGAAGTGTCGGCATTACGTCAACAATTAAAAACTATCTCTCTTTGAATAAAAATGAAAGTGATATGCTTTTGAATGCATCCTGGTCACCTAATTCTTCAATCAATGTTAATGGAATTTATTTTAATTTTTGCATGCCACTAAATAAATTACTGGGATTTGCTGAAGACTATAAGAAAATTATACCAAATGGCCGTCATGATTTGATTCTAACACGTGCACGCACAGATGATAATTCATTAATTGCTGACGAGGATGAGAAAGCAAAGATAAACTTGCTTAAAGTACAATGGAAAATTCCACATTTAACACTCTCTGATACTTATAAATTAAAACTATACAAACATATTAATAATGGACAAACTATGAAGCTGGCTTTTCGCAACTAGGATCTATACGAATATCCTGCATTACCCAGCGTCAGTCATCATATTTGGAATGTAAAGACAACCTCTCAAATGGAGAAGCCACGCTACATTATATTTGACTGCAAACCAACAAACGCAATTTACTGAAAGGAAATGTAACTAATTTTGATCATTGTGATATTTTAAATATAAAGGCTTATCTAAATTCCGATGCTTATCCATGTGAAGATCTAAATTTGGCATTTGATAAAAATAACTATAGTTTATTATATAGTATGTATTGTGATTGTCAAAAAACCTACTATAATCGCCTTTTTGCTGAACCACTCTTATCAAGAGATGCTTTTAAATCTCAAGCAACAATTTTCGTAATTGATTGCCGGCACCAGAGCGAAATAATCAAAAACGGTCCAATTGATATTCGTATTGAAATCAAAACAGCAACAACAAAAACAATACCTGCTAATACATCTGCCTACTGTTTAATGTTGCACGATCGCATTATAAACTACAATCCATTGAGTCAGACAGTTTTACGAAAAATATAAGTCTTTAGTTTTATGCTGGCTTTTATCGCAAACACACGTCCTTTTTTCTATTTTTTTAAAAAAATGTATTTTGTTATCGACCTGCAGGGATTCAAAGGACCAAACAACCAGTTTATTGCAAAGAAAATAGCAGTACTGCACAGTGGTCATCATTATCATTTCATCGTAAAGCCGCCATTCAGCTCTGACCAGTTAACACCCTCATTAAGAAGACAAGCCAATTGGTTGTATGAAAACCATCACGGCTTAGTTTGGGATGGAGGATTCACAGAATTCCGAACAGTGAGAAAATATCTTCAGGAGAAAATCAGGAATACTCTTTTGTACGTTAAAGGAACTGAAAAAGCTCAATAGATGAAGGAAATACTACAAGATGAAAATGTTGAAGTGATGGACATTGAAGATATTGGCTGCCCGGAATTTAAAGAACTAAAGCGTCTATATCCCAATGGGACAAAATGTTCATTCCATGGTAAATGCTGCGCCCTGCAAAATGTTTACCTGTTAAACAAATTTATAAGTGGAAACTAAGTGAAAATAAAATAAAAAAACATTTTTGATTCTTTTAATGAAATATGAAATTTGTGTTTTTTATTTGAGTCTTTTATAGCCATATGGCAGGGAACTGTGATCACCAAGAAATCTACGTTTTTCTGCTCTGGGTTTGTAGGTCTTTGTTTCCGCAACAGTAATTATTTGATGTTCTCGCATCCGACGGATATTATTCGAAATAATCTTTATATAATCTGTGTTCGTAGCATTAAGTACAGCTTCCTTAATCGTCTCAAAATTGACCTTCTTCGATGCTGAATAATTTAGATTTATTCCTTTTACTTTACACACAATTTTTTCGATGTCATCTCTTGTACTGTAGACTTTGTAAGCATAATTTTTCGGTCCGCCACTTACAAATTCAGTAATATAACTTCCTTGACCATAGCACTCTAATTCGTCGGTCATATCGCCTATGAATTCACCGGTCGGTGGGTCAGGTTCTCCTTCGCGACTTATGTAGATTACGGAATCAGTATCATAATATAGTACTCTATCTTCTAACTGTTCCAGGTAACTGTACAATTTTTGACGAGCTTGCGTGGTTGTATAAGCTGCAATACACACATTTACAGTTGATAGTGTATCTGCTGCTTCTTCTTTATACAGCCAACTTACTACGATATTTTCTTCATTTATAGGGAGAATATGACAGACTAGTACGGTTGGATTCGTAAGCATCTGATATAACTCAGACGGACTATTAACTATTGATGTTTTCTGCTGGTTTTCTCTTTGTCCGAATTTACCCCAAAACGAATTCAGTATCAGTTTAGCAAAAGATCTTTTTCCAGGGTTGTTGCAAATTTCTTCAAAATCTAGTTTGACATCTTCATTGTTTAGGAAATCAGCTATATATTTGTTTTTATCTTCCTCTGTTGCACATTTATTCGGCCATCCTGATGCTTCCTGTTTTATTTTAATGAATTTATTCATCATTTGAGTGAAGAGGCCATCTGATTTCGCAATTTTATCATATTGCATCATCGAATACTCCCATATTTCGAAAATATCTACTAGCTTATACCCTTTCTCTATTGCTTTCAAAACTTCATCAATAATCCATGTTCCGTGCAGAGCTCTTTCATCATCATCGTGGGCGCATTGCTCTTCTTGAGATAATTGTTCACTGCATGTCATACACAATGTAAACATTAATTTATTATTTTGCTTTACAGGTAATACCGGATGCAGCAATTGCTCTGGAGGAATTATTTTACATTTTATAACTCCATTGATGCTCTGTAAATTCACTTGAGACCAATCGGTGGTGGTGGTGGTGTGAACTTTGGGGTGATTCAATGGAAATTTCCCGTATTTACAAACCCAAGGGTATAGAGAACATACATCTATGTATTTGATTTTTCCCCCTCTTTACATTTGTAATAGTTGTATGTGTTGCCTGTACGGCCTCCGTATAATGCATCGCGAGGATTTAATGGAGCATATTGTGTTATTGGATGTGCTTTTAAATATTTGACATCTTCATCACTCAACTGTTTTTCAAATTCACAAGCCCATTTTTCAATTACCTCGTAACCGAACTGCCTTAGCCGAGTCAATTTAGCATTGATTTTTTCATAGCGTGAATTTAAAGTGTCGTACTGGTCATTGCTTAAGGACTTATCACGATTATTTTTTAAACAAGTGTGCCCATGATAATAGCAGCCATGAAACTCAAACACCTGCTTGGTTTCCTTACAAAAACCGTCAACACTTACGCCAGCTACTACGTTCGCTTCTCGTTGCTTGGCTGCATACTGAATGACACAATTTCGCCTCTTTTCTTCCCAAATGAGCCACTCAATTGCCTGGCGTGATTGATTATCAGCTTGTCTGTATCCATTTCTAGGTATTAAGCCAATAGTGTTTTGCTGTAGAAAATTTCGGCGATATACCAGGTTACATGCCGATGCTATAGTTACAGACTCTAGAAACGGCTCCACATTGCACTGATCAAGGAACAAATTTCTGAATTTAATACACGCTTCAGATAGGATCTGTTACATCGCTGATGCAGTATTCAAGAAGGTCACGTTGCATATTAAATTCGATATGCTTATTTTCTTCATACCACTTCAAGAATACAGTTCGATCATTTCTTTTCATAGCATCCGGATTGTAATACTCTACGGGCGGCAATGGACCATTATAATTTTCATTTTCTTTGGTATTGAAGAAATGCGGAAAATAACTCTTTTTTAGCGATTGTTTTAGATCGAAAGCACGCGGAAGAACTGCTAAAGCCATTGGAAAATAATTCAGTGAATCAATGAATTTCACATTTTCCAATTCCATGAGTATTATTTTAGTTCCTCTCATAATCAATGCCGGTTGAAATCTGGTATTTTGTAGGATGTAGTTTAGAATGAATTGATGATCGTACGCCTGACCGTTATGCGCTATAACAATAACCTTTTTAAAAGATTTGCGAACATTAAGAAGGTGTTCTTGGAACTCGGCTATAACATTCGGACCTTTTTTCACATTAAGTCTGAATTTACATTTTTGGCAAAATTGTAGGTCATTTTCACTCAAACAATGGTCACATCTTTGCTGGAAAACACACAAATTCGGCTCGTGAAGTTTTATTGAATCGGCATAATCGTTTATCACCTTCTCACCAATAACCTTCTCTTGACGACTCTCCAAATCATAGAATACGTAGAGAACATCTTTTAATTTTGGGTTTCTAGTGTCTGGCTGAATGTAACACAAGTGTTCTTGAGAGACGTGTTGATCGCATTTATTGCAATAGAACTCCCCACAAGTATGTCCTCTATTTGCTCCATATGTTTTAAGGCAATCAGCACATCTTTTAACAGTTTCACAAATCGCTCGGTTTCCAGTTGATCCTGTAGCCTTGTGTTTGTCAAAACAATCCTGTGCTCTAAAACTTCTGTTGCACTCTTTGCATAGAATTTCGGGAAGGTTCGTCGGACAATCTAGGTGCTTCTTGACATTGTGGACATGCCTTTACACATCTATGATCGGCTTTTGTATTGTACGGTATGTTGCAATTTTCACAATAGTAAACACAGCAGAAGGCTGCCGTCAAAGATGATATGACATTAAAGTGAGCACTGATTTAGTAAATTTAGTCTTTTACTACTATTATTGGTGACATCTTCAAATAGTACAGACCGTCCTTTTCGGGCATACTCGTAGACGGTGATCTTATATTCCGACAAATGATCTTGAAAACTGCAAAGCTCTGGAATACCACAACCTTCAGTCGGTATATCTACACCGCTCATGCTTATTAAATTAGCAGTTTGAACATCCTGAAGTTTTCCGGTATTTCGTCGGATTTTCACGTAATCAGAATCTTTGTTTACGTGAGCAATTGCTACAACCAATGCACGAGGTAAGCATAGGTTGTCCTTGTTTGATATAGCAATTATTCCTCTCCTTCTTGCAGATTCTTCATCGAAAGAATTATATTTTTGCCTTCGTTCATTTCCTTGCCCGGTAGGAAGCCTTACCGATGTGACATTTATCCGAAAAGTATCCGTACTTATGCCTTCGGAATTGCTCTGGAATATTTTCGTGATTAATTCCCAGACATCACTCCAATTTAATTCGGACGCCTTCTTAAAACCCATCCAACCAGGACCACGATGTTCGAAATTCGTGCCTGTAAACGTTATCCCCACCATATCTGAAGAATCCAGATCTGCAGCAATACGCTCAAACATACCCTTCACTGCGTTTTGGACCCAATTTGTTGGTTCAGCGTTGTCTGCCACATCCTTAATACGGAATTCAATCCTTCGACCACGCAAGTTGAATCGCTTGACGAATGTTGCCTGATCCTTGACTACCTCAAAACGCTAAAGAGACAAATAAAAAAAAAATTTAAATTTTTTATTTTATTATTTTTTCTTAAATAAATTTTACAAAAATGGCTGGGAAAGTAAAAACTCCACCTCTTCTTCTAATGCTTCCGCTGCTGATGAGGCATGGAAAGCCAGTTCAAACGAGTTTCCATTAGGCTGGATCACCTCCATCTGGCTTGAGGAGAGCAGCTTCAAAGTGTCCTCATCCATGGTGTCAAACCGCGCCGGTAGGAACACCTTACTTTTTTCTAGCTCCACCAAAATCTTGGACCCATATTTGGTCTGGCATCGCGTACCTTTCAGGATTCGGTACTTTGTCTTCAGTTTTAAAGTCTTCAGACTCTCCAATGGCTTGACGGCTCCTAGCTGGTTCAAAAATTCCATTTTATTTCACACTTTCTTCACTTTAGCTTCAAGATAAACTGATACTTCCTAATTCTTACGCTTGGCCTTTATACAAGGAATCCCCTCCTAAAATTTCACAGTTTGTATTCAATAATCCAAAAAAAAGAAATACGCGACAATATGATCAATGCGATAAGACAGGAATCCTATAAAACTCATGTGCCCTTCCATGGGCTATTCAACCAATCCCAATCAACCATCAGACACCATAATATGTCGAAATCATAACAAACAACAATGTGTCGCATACCAGAGATTCAATCATCGTTGTGGCTAGCGTCGGAACGACGATTGTGCAGTTCCGTTGGATTTCAGGGGCATGGGCATGACCGCTGGAAGTCTGATCATTTGACTGACGCTGCAACTTAGATCCCAATAAACAGATTGGTCGTTAAAATAAGAGCAATCCTATTCGGTACCCAACCCAATATGCCACAACAAGGCTTCCTTTGGGGCTATTTACTCAATTCATGAACAACAAAGTAACGCTAGCGTAGTCAGTTCAACCATCACACACCATAATGTGTCGAAATCATAACAAACAACAATGTGTCGCATATCAGAGACTCATTTGTTTTTTATTTATTTATATAAGATATAGACCTCAAAAGACCACCCTCACATACAATGTGCCGTTGGATTTCAAGGGCATGGGTATGATCCCAGCTACTGGACTCGCGGGGGGGGGGGGGTCTGGTCATTTGGCTGACGCTGCAGCTTGGCTGCTTGGGACGGACGATGGACTGGTGTGGGAACGACGATTGTGCTGTGCCGTTGGATTTCAAGGGCATGGGCACAGATACAGGACTCGCTCTGGTCATTTGGCTGACGCTGCAGCTTGGGTGCCATGGGATGGCCGATGGATAAAAAATGTATAATCCATAGCAAGCATACATTTAACTTATCATGCAAAAACAAAAAATAAAACAAATATGACGACACAAACCAAACCGAATGCAACGACAACAACAATCAACCCCCATTCAAAACTCACATCTTCCCTCTCACTCTAACGCAGAATTCCCAGTCTCAATCGACCTAACTCCTACTTAGAGCAATTAAAAAATCCAAATCAAAATTAACACACACAACGCTCACTGACGCATCTCAACAGAATCCCCCTCAACACATACACTAATCACACAGTATGAAAGAAACCAAAAACAAAAAATTAAACAAAGACACTAAACTGATATCTAATATGACGATACTCAACTTCATTCAAAACTCATATCTGACCACGGACGCAACAAAGCAAAAACAAAAAATAAAACAAACATATCAGCCACCCACAAAACAAAGTAACAAGAAAAAATAAAACACAAAGCAACAAGAAAAAATAAAAAAAATATGACGACACCAACCAAACCGAATGCAACGACAACAACAATCAACCCCCATTCAAAACTCACATCTTCTCTCTCACTCTAACGCAGAATTCCCAGTCTCAATCGACCTAACTCCTTCTATCAATAAAATTTATTTATATTATTTGTATAACCGTAAATGCTGGCACAAATTATGTTAATATTAAATAATATTTGTATATCTAAAATCTCTTAATTTATAATATTTATTACTGCAAATAAAAATAAATAATTACTTTCAAAATAAATAAAATTTCACACAAAAATTTACATATAATATAAACTATTAATACATTTTTTAAGCCAAAATAAAACTTTAAGAGTTTAAAATATTTGATTAAATTATTTTAAATTATAAGTAAATATACACATAAAAATAAAAAAAAAGTATAAGTATACTGTCGACTTTCTGGCAGTGTAAAAGCGCTTTTGGCAAGATAGGGGGCTTGTCTCCGAAGAGGGTATTTTGGATCTATATGGCCATGATTAGACCACTCCTCTCATACGCATCGGTTGTTTTGTTGAATAGGCTTCCACGAAAACGTGGTAGTGCTCCATTTGCCAAACTCTAAAGAACGGCATGTCTCGGCAGTGACAGTGACAGCCAAGCTGCATTAAAAGCTCTACTTAGTCCTCTTACCTCGTCCAAGTTAGTTTCTTTTTTAGATGCTCCATTGATGCTGGTGTTTCTCGTGAACACAAGATTCGTTGGCGCGACTGCGATGGATGCAGACAGATTAAACTATTGCACCCGGGTATTTGCAAAAGCTCTGCGTATTGTCTTCTATCTCTTATCATCGATTCTCCACAGCAGGTTGCTTGTAGACATCCTTTCGGGCCACCAAGCTTTTGTTAAACGCTTTAATCTGTTGGGCTTAAGCGGTGAAAAGGATGACACAGCATAGCACTTTCTCTGCAGTTGACGGATTTTTCCCGCATCAGGTGGCGGATTTTCCGGGCCTCACAGGGTGAGTGCCGAACAGCTAAGCCGTTTATCTACGAAAGACAGGAAAACATTCATGTAAGGTGTCTGAATGGTAGTGCAATGGACCAGTAGTTGTGTCTTAGCCCTCCATCGAATAGTAGCAACCTCCGACAAGTCTAGTTATGGCATCAGCTCTATTTGAGTGATTATTATATGTAGATACCTATTATACCGCCGTATAAAGGAAGAAAGTATTACCTCCATTTTTATAGCTTTGAGAATTTTCACTTTCTATTATTTCGATTTCTGCCATCGATATTATGTTTCGCATAACGAAAATAAATCGGAACTGTTTATTACTTAACAGGCTTCCGACACGTGAAGATGTTCTGCCTGAGATAAGGAAGCCTTCCATTCTCAATGTCATTCGTAGAGTTGATATTTACACCGAGGTAGATGAACTTCTTGACGTCCTACGCAGTGGAGTTAGTTTAGTTAGTTAATTAATTAGTTTGTGGATAACATGTATTTAGTCTTGTCAGCATTTACTTCAAGGACTACTAATTTCGTCTGTTCTTCAATAGCCGTGAAAGCCTCTATCACGGTACGCTGAGAGGGGCCGATGATGTCAATATCATCCGTATACCCCAGCAGCTGGACAGATCTGCCTTCCGTGTTGACACCTGTCCTGCGTACTATCTGCTTAAAAATTAGATTGAAGAAATCACTAGACAAATCCAGTACATATTTGGCAGAGCTCTGGTGAGCTGCTGCCAAATTCCACATTGTATTTAATCACTAAGCTACTGCGACCAATGATTAAGCTACTGCGACCAATGATTGGAGAACCTATGTTTTAAGTTCCGTATGGGTCGTTTAAGCCCAATATTTTAAACACATCCATATTCCTTTTTACGAAGCTAGTTATTTTAATGTTTGTGTGCATTCTTTATCTTATATATATTACATTGAGCAGCATCAAAAATAAACGGGAAATTGCAGAAACAACATTGATAAGATTGACTTTTCCAAATCTTTGTAATAGAAATTCAGCTTTCGGCATTGTCCTTATCTATCATGACAATTTTCCTTCCGTGCCAGATGCCCTTGAGTCGAAACACCAATTAATTTGTAAAAACATTAGGAAAGGCTACAGTTCGCTTTGGGGCGAACAGTACGATACCCTATCCATATCCCTATATGCCCCACAAAAAAAGCATTAAGAAAGTGATGGATTTCACTTTATTTCATTTTATGAAATCTAAAACAAACTATATTTTTTCAAAAAACGCCCCCATAAAGTTGGCGTGGCCAAAAACTCTGAATGAGCGATGTATTGGAAAAAATATTGGCTAAATATCTTGTTAAACAAAATTTTTCGGTTTAACAATATTTTCGTTCCACATTTGTTCCACATTGTTCGGTTGAAGTGGAACAGATGTGTGTGTGTATTGATTTCGTTAATGATGTGCGTTATCAGTTATTAATTTTTGTCTCCTACGTTCCACCAAACAGTGTTGCCAATGTGTATGAAAAACACATTCAAAACATAAGTAGTGTCGTTAGTAATCTTGCTGCCACTCAAATACCTTGTGTATTGGGTGACTTCAATATTGGTAATGTATATTGGAGGAATGTGGATGGTGATAAGAATTTAATACCATTTAACGTCAACTATGAGGTTGAACAAATAGTTGTCGATGGTCTTCTTTCTTTGGATTTATTTCAAGTAAACTATTTTCCGAACTCTATTAATAGAATATTGGACTTAGTTTTTCTTAATAATGAAATTAATTATACTATAAGTGAAGCTCTTGATCTTATAGATTCCAATAAAATGCATCACCAAGCCTTACTTTTGGAGATTAATTTTCTTAATTACTCCAGTGATTTAAATAATTAATTAATTCCGCGTTATCTTATAACTTTTCGAAAACCAATTTCGTTGCTTTACAGGAATATTTGAGTGGTTTTGATTGGGATGAACTGCTGAAATCCCCCAATTTAAAAGGTAACTATGATATATTTTTGGATAACATCAAATCTAGTTTTGAATTATTTGTACCAAAAACGCGTCTTAACAAAAGGTTTAAAATTCCTTGGTCAAATAAAAGATTAGTTAATTTACGTAACGTAAAAAGGAAAGCTTATTCTCGTTTTATATCAAATAAAACTAATTCTAACCGTGAACTTTTTTTGAGATTCAGGAAAGAATATGAATTTTTAAATCGGTTTTTATACAGGCAATATATCTTGTCTGTAGAATCGTTTTGGAATTACATTAATTCGAAAAGAAATACCATAGGCTTTCCTATATGCCCCACAAAAAAAGCATTAAGAAAGTGATGGATTTCACTTTATTTCATTTTATGAAATCTAAAACAAACTATATTTTTTCAAAAAACGCCCCCATAAAGTTGGCGTGGCCAAAA
The DNA here is from genome assembly GCA_963576555.1 of Ferdinandea cuprea. NCBI lineage: Eukaryota > Metazoa > Arthropoda > Insecta > Diptera > Syrphidae > Ferdinandea > Ferdinandea cuprea. The sequence goes on from OY754962.1 coordinate 49,131,873, forward strand.
ACTCTGAATGAGCGATGTATTGGAAAAAATATTGGCTAAATATCTTGTTAAACAAAATTTTTCGGTTTAACAATATTTTCGTTCCACATTTGTTCCACATTGTTCGGTTGAAGTGGAACAGATGTGTGTGTGTATTGATTTCGTTAATGATGTGCGTTATCAGTTATTAATTTTTGTCTCCTACGTTCCACCAAACAGTGTTGCCAATGTGTATGAAAAACACATTCAAAACATAAGTAGTGTCGTTAGTAATCTTGCTGCCACTCAAATACCTTGTGTATTGGGTGACTTCAATATTGGTAATGTATATTGGAGGAATGTGGATGGTGATAAGAATTTAATACCATTTAACGTCAACTATGAGGTTGAACAAATAGTTGTCGATGGTCTTCTTTCTTTGGATTTATTTCAAGTAAACTATTTTCCGAACTCTATTAATAGAATATTGGACTTAGTTTTTCTTAATAATGAAATTAATTATACTATAAGTGAAGCTCTTGATCTTATAGATTCCAATAAAATGCATCACCAAGCCTTACTTTTGGAGATTAATTTTCTTAATTACTCCAGTGATTTAAATAATTAATTAATTCCGCGTTATCTTATAACTTTTCGAAAACCAATTTCGTTGCTTTACAGGAATATTTGAGTGGTTTTGATTGGGATGAACTGCTGAAATCCCCCAATTTAAAAGGTAACTATGATATATTTTTGGATAACATCAAATCTAGTTTTGAATTATTTGTACCAAAAACGCGTCTTAACAAAAGGTTTAAAATTCCTTGGTCAAATAAAAGATTAGTTAATTTACGTAACGTAAAAAGGAAAGCTTATTCTCGTTTTATATCAAATAAAACTAATTCTAACCGTGAACTTTTTTTGAGATTCAGGAAAGAATATGAATTTTTAAATCGGTTTTTATACAGGCAATATATCTTGTCTGTAGAATCGTTTTGGAATTACATTAATTCGAAAAGAAATACCATAGGCTTTCCTAAGGTAATGGAATTCGAAGATGTAAGTTCAACAGATTTGAAAAGTACGTGTAATTTGTTCGCTGATTTCTTTGAGTCAGTGTACAATAAGTCGCATATTACCTGCACATGCGACTTATTGTACACGGGAAATCATAACATTATGATTCCTGAAGTTCTGGACATCGGTGTGTTGCAATTCTCGGATGACGATTTAATAAACGCGTTATCGGCCTATATCAAAGCTTTCTGCAATACCAACATTGTTTGAAAGTATTGTTAAGGACAAACTCTTTTTCGCGGTAAAAGAAATTATTTCAAATAGTCAGCATGGCTTTGTTCGTGGTAGATCATGTGCTACTAATTTAGCTTTGTTGACTAATTATATATTTAATAGTTTTGATGAACGATTACAAGTTGATGTATTTTATGCTGACTTTACGAAAGCGTTTGACAGGGTGCATCACACACTTCTTTTGGCTAAGCTAAGGGTTTTTTTGGGTTTTCATTCATCAATGCTAAAATGGTTTCGTAATTACCTGACTAATAGAAGGCAAATGGTTAAAGTCGATGGTTTGACTTCTCGCGTTATAGAAGTTACTTCCGGTGTTCCACAGGGCAGTCATTTGGGCCCGTTGCTATTTATATTATTTATAAATGATGTTCATGAAATATTTCAATTTTGTAATGTTTTGACTTTCGCCGATAATTTGAAATTATTTTCGCGGATAAAAAATGTATCTGATTGCATTCCTTTTCAGTCAGATATTAATAGATTGTCGGAGTGGTGCAATCGTAATGCTTTGGAACTTAACATTTTTAAATGTAAAGTTTTTTCGGCATATCGTATTAGTACTACAATTTTGCATAATTATTTTATAAATGATCTTAGACTTCAGCGTTTTAATGAAGTGAAAGATCTTGGTGTCATAAGTTTCTTTTTTCATTATGATTATGTCATTGCCAAGTCTAACTCATTGTTAGGCTTCCTTAAACGTAATAGTAAAGACTTTAGAGATATAAATAGCCTTAAAATTATTTATTGCTCGTTAGTCAGACCTTATTTAGAATACTGTTCCGTAATTTGGGATTCGCCATATGTAGTTCACGAAAGAGTCCAAAACAACTTCACGAGGTACGCGGTTCGTAAATTAAATATGTTTGATGAGCTTTCTAATTATGGCAGAAGGTGCAATTTAATTGGTCTGCAAACCTTAAGTTTCAGACGCGATGCAACTTCCGTCATGTTTATTCGCGATATTCTTAATTATCATATTAATTCACCAGAATTGATCTTTCTTTTAAATATATATGCTCCCCAAAGGTCACTGCTGGTTAGAAGCTTATTTTATACAGATAGGCATAGAACCAATTATGGTAATAATGAGCCTATTACAAGGTGCATAAGAACATTTAATGAATTCTGCAACGAAATTGATTTTTGCTTGTCGCGAGCAGATTTTAAAAAGTCCATTAATGCATTAACTTTAAATTAATTATATTTGTAATTACTTGAAATAGTCTATAAGATGAAGATAGGTAGATGAAGCTTAGTCGCGCAACAAACAACCGTTGCGTAAAGCGATACTGAGAGCTTACACTTAGAGAATGTAGTGATATTTCTTGCACCGCTTAAGGAACCCTAGACACTTCACAGCGTTCTTGGCGACATCGAATATGTGGTCATTCCAACGAATGATTTAATTAACAGGCATACCGAGACTGGATAATGGGAGAATATTAGGTTGCTGACAGAAGACAGAATTCTGATAAATGTGCGACCTGAACTACAACTTCATAGGGAACACATATACTTACCCGACTTGGGTGCAATTTTACTTTGTTGATCTTAGTGTTCAATAAGAGTGTGCTGCTTGTGTAGCAAGATTGTTGTAGATTACCCTGCTGCTAAGCATTGCCTTATTGCATTGCAGTTTTTCAGAGAATGAATCAAACCGAGCAAACTAATCTACTAAAGCAGTCAACATAAATTCTATACGGTTAAGAGATTTCTCAATTGATGTAGTTCCCGTTACTTGGTGTTGTGCTGTTTCTGCCATGGAATCACACCTTCACGTCTAGTTTTTTGCCAAACTTTTTCTGTGTTTGCAAATTCAACCATGGAGAACACATACAACATTAGTATACTAAATAGAAAGTTATTGCGATCGTGCGGAATTTTCGAACTCAAACTGTGTATGAGGGATAATATTACGACTATAGAGAAGTAAACAAAAGCGGGTCGCCAATGTCGTCCGTCGGTCTGTCTGTATGTCCGGGCGCCGTATGGCGGTAGTAAAAAAAAAAGAACAAAATTCTTTGAACCATTTGTGAGAAAATGAGCGATAAGAGAATTTCACAAAAAAAAAAAGTATTGCAGGTACCGTTATTTCATACGATAAAGCAGGAAATAAAAAGATGACCCGAGATGTAACCCCAAAAACCTTGTATACGAACTTTGAAGCAAATCCGTCGAAACGTTTCGCCATACGTTAGACAGACTGGCTGATGGACGGCATTGGCAAACCCACTTTTTTGGACTTCTCTATAGTCGCAATATCATCGCTCTTACTCAGTTTGTGTTCGAAATTTCGATTATTCGAAATTAAAATTAGCTGTTTATCAGGAATTGACTAAATTAAATATCTATTAATGCGGTGCATGCCACAAAAGTAACTGCATACCGGAATTATGTGCATGTGCTCTTGGAGTACAAAAATTAAATTCGTTTACTAACACTTTATTAAAACTTTAATTCCATAGATGACCACAGACATTTTTAATTGCACTTTGTCGTTTTTGGCTTGAATGAACAGAAAATAAGCACATATACCCTGGTGCAGTTTTCACTTCTCATATATTCATTTAAATACACACACAAAATTGAGTAAAGATGGAAATTGAAAGTCGAGAAAATAGATTTGGGCGTTTGTTATTTGTTTTTAATTCTACACCAAATGCTCAAATCTGGTTTCGCAGTTTTCAGTTAATTAAATTAAACAGAAACACTTTTTATTTTAATCTTAGAGTAAATTGTGCGATAACAATATGTAATTTGAAACGATATAAAATATATCTATCTATCTAATCTTAAAGTTACAACGCAATACAAATTCCATTGATTTTTGATTCACAGTAAAGGAAAACAGATCAAAATACGCACTGGCCATGTTCTCACAAAATAATTTAAATACACACACAAAACCTGATAAAGATGTCATTTGAAAGTAGAGAAAGCAGATCTGAGCATTCGATACTTGTTATTCAATGTAATACCAAAGGCCAAAATCTGTTTGCGCAGTTTTCAGTTAGTTAAATAAGCTTACAACACAATAGAAATTATATTGATTTTTGATGCACAGAAAAGTAGTACAGACCGAAATATGTATCGACCATGTTTTTAAAACTTAAACGCCAACACGTATTTCGATCGCTGCATCTTTCAGTTTAAGTCACACACATTATAATTTGGTTTGAAAGTCAACAAATTTTAGCACAGATTCAGATTTCATTAAAAGCAGCAGCAACAGATTTTAGCATATGTGAAGCTCATCAGCTCGCTGTTTAGGCTGTAGAGAGCACAGTATCCTTTTTCCATTTTATATAAATGATATTTCTAGTCCATACCTGTCTGTAAAAAAAGGCGAAAATATATGTACAAAAAGCACTTTTGTCCCGGACATGTTTAAAGTCACATCACATAGGATGAAACAGACTGCGTCTAACTAAACTCGGTACAGTTAAATGTAGTCAAATTGGTAATTGGTCAAACCTGGTACTGGGTACTGTGTTAAAGGGAAATGCGGATATATTCAAATAATCCAGTTGTTATTATGGAAGGAAATTGCACTCTGTGAAAACAGATATAAAAGTATCAATATGTTTTCCAAACAATATTCAAAATTTGCGGCTCTACACTAAAATTAATGCAAGGATATCAGACGTCAGGAAATCAGACAGACCATAAAGTTAATTATAACGTCGGCATTATTGTTTTCGTGCGCAACATCAAATCGTGGGCTTGTATAAGATCCTAAGTAGTGAGTTCACAGATGTACTAAGAAAATGCTTGGCGCGGACAATGGTATGTGTCGTGAGGAATAAACACTTTTGGAATTTTATCTTTGATTCACCAGCACATGTTCGAGTGAATTGAGTTCTCTCCTTTTGTTCCGAAACTATATAAGTATTTTATATCAATAAGGACGACTGTGTAGCGCTGCAGAAAATTCTGAATTCTCTGAAACGAACTATAAATCAGTATAATACTATAAATGATTATATACGTCTGTACAAAAAAAATCAAAATAGCGTAATCGGAAATCTACTTGATCCAAAGATTTCAACTGTACTTTAAGGTCGTGTATATTGTCCGGCGGCGCATCTATTTTTTTCACAATCACATCTTTTATAAAAATAAATTAATTGAGAACTTCAATTTTGCAGTTTATTTGTAATGTTTTAGCCTGTAGTGCAAATCTTGAGTTCAAAAGTGCCATGGGAGTTTCAGCATAATTTTCGAATTTAGGTTTTGTAATATCTGCAATGTTTTCCTATGTATTTCAGAATTTTAAAAAGTAGATTAAGTGAAATGTTTTCTTCTTATCTTAATCTCCATATAAATGCTTCTCACCATAATTATTTCGGAGGATTTTCAATTTTTAAATCTAAAGAAACAAATTTCCTTCATATTTATATAAAATTTCACAGTTTTTCAAAGTGTATTACCTACCTCTGTCGAATTCGAAGCTTGCTGATCAAATCGCAGGAGAAGTGTAGATTTTCTTCAAGCATTTTGCATTCAGCTAATCTCTGCGATGTTGCATAGTAAGACGTAGGAGAATATTCATCGAAGACTTCCGTATCTTTAGTACACTCAATATCTCCCTTTTCAATCGAAATATCTAACACTTTTTAAACATCTTCTGTTACATCTTGCCCAATGACATTTTCAAAAATTTTGTAAATACACTGCTCTTAATATTCTCGACTAGTTTTCTAAAATTCTGTGGCCTTAGTTTTAACAAAATTCTCGGTAATCCGTAAAGCCGTTTTCTTTTTCTTCATTTCCCTTACAGCTACAATTCCCGAAACATTTTGACAAGAATGGAATGAAGTTATTTTATTTTATGGAATGAAATTGTTTGCTTTATTTAATTTACCAAATAAAAGATATTTTTAACAAAATTGAAAAAAATTACTAAAACTAAACAAGAAATAAATAAAAATAATTCCTTCTATCTTAATCACAGTTTGAAGAAAACTTGTAGACAGGGCGTGTATAAAATGAAGCTAAAATTCTGAAGCTACAATTTCAAAAAAAAATTGCATAATAACAGGGCATTTTCGGTTGATACACTTTTAAAACTCTTTCGATGGCTGGTTTTGTTATAACCTAGCAATTGCTTGTATTCCGTCTCAGATTTTTCAAAGAATTCTTTTAGGGTTTCCATTTTAACTATGTGTATAAAAAACGAATATATCTTTCAAAATCTATGGGTAAGCAATTTTCGCGTGCCCGAAACCGGAACAGAGCGGTCACGGGACGGGACATGGGACGTATGGTCACGTTACCCATACACCACATATGTATGTATGTATGTGGAATCAGATGCATTTGCAATCAACATTTCTCCGCACTCCATTAATGCTAATCGCGTAGTACTAATTCGACACCATATCTTTGTTGTGAATGTTGCGAATTTCTTCCCAGAAATATTAAATTATTTCAAATATATGAATAAGGGACATCCAATTGTCGAATTCTCTTTCGACGACTGGACTTGAAGCCTAAAAGGTTCAAATGGATGGAATTTAAGAACATTTTTAATAGTAGGCTTTTATTGCAAACGGGATCAACTGTCTTTTTAACATCAAGCAAAACCAATTCGGTGGATATTCTTCGTGAGCGATTTAGTATATTAAGGACATGGTTAGGGGTACAGTGATGCCTCCTGAATCCAAATTGCAAACTTTGTTTGCACTTTAATAAGCTTTAACAGTTGTTATTATTTTTTTTTGTTACACATTAAGTAAATGTTGCTAAAACGACTGACTGATAGCTTTCCGGTGTTTCTGTTGGCCAATTTGTGGATTGTGATCCGAAGTCAGTTCGTTGAATGCTATTGGATTCGGTACATATTAAACAAATCGATCGAGGACTGAAAGATTTCTAAATACATAAATTGAACTTCTAGCTTTTCGAAATAAAAAAAATTATAGTTAGGAATCAGAATTTTTTTTATTTACTTATCCGTTGAACTATTACCTTTGATTAAGCTACAATTGTAGCCCTTCAGGGGCGCTGTCAGTGGAATCATCGCTTTGAGTAACGTATTCTGGAGACTTCAATAAATTCAGTTCCTTCTCCTGGGCATATCGCAAACGGCGTTCCAATTGTATTTGCTCTTTCAGTACTTTCAATTCGTCGTTATTGCGCGCAACGCTATTGTTCAGATCGTTAATGTACTGGGATGATTGTTGCAGTATTGCAGCCTAAGATTTTCAACAAATTTAAAATGAAATTTATATTTTAATCCTACCACAACTTACGAGGGGAAGGTTTTCTCTTTCAGGCCATGGAAGTAATTTTCGCAGTTTTCGGATGCCGGCATAAATGTTTGGTTGATTAGATGCATAATCCATTGTAGTTTTTGGTAAAATTAAACTGTGTTTGGTTGTCAGTTAATGCTATCTAGCAATTATAGCTGTACACTTTTATTGTATATCTCTGGTGTGATATATTCTGTAAGAAAAGTACAAATTTGCATTGCGGTAAGATTATTCCTTATAAAAATTTAGAGAATTAATAATTTTAGGAAAGAAACATTACATATCCGCCTTGTTACTTGGAATCCTATTTTAATTACAAGCTCCAGTGAGTAGATACTTTGAGGCATTGGTTTGAATTGGGATCACTAATATGTTTCAAAATATGGATATTAAGCCAACCAATATCCACAATTATTACAGACTTCGCTCATTGTATCGAAATAATTTTGGAGTCGAAAATATTAGTCATGACGTAATAACAGCTCATAATGATTGTTCATAATCAGCCTAGAGAAGAATATTTTTTTACGTTTCTAATCACAGAACTAACTACGGACGGCAGCAGGTGGGCACATAATACACTGGCTTTACATAGCGGTTGTAAGATCGGCTGGGCATTTAGATTACATGTAAAAAGTGCTATTATGGAATCTGTATAATAAGAATATTTAAACAAATGCATGTATTATTTGTGCTTGAAACTAAATAACAATTGTCAAATTAGAAGTAGTCTTAAATAATTTCGTATACTCTTGTAAGATGAAATGAGAAATAAATAAATAAAATGTGTCACCAAAGTAGAATCAAACAACTTATCTTATATTGAACTTTCTAAAATATTATCAATGGTCACCAACCAAAAAGGCTTTGTAACATAAATGTTTGAGCACTGCAATAAGACTGCTCAGTAGAAATGAATAAATCGTTTGAAAGGATGGTTGAAAGTGATAAGAATGTCATATTTCACAAACTATGTAAGGGGAAATTGATACTATTATACCATCGTATGGCATACTATGGGTGCGTACGTTTAATGGAATATTAACTGAGAATCGTGTGCAATTGGTTTGCAATTTGAAGGCAGATGAACAATTTGTTATTTTATTGCCCCCCGAAAAAAATTTGTCTTCATTATAAGCTAAAAACTAAAATAAAGCCTTTTTAATTTCACAACATTTTAAGTTTACAATTTCACAATTGTTTGAAATTTTTTTCATGTAAGATGAAATTTGATTACAGTTGTATCGAAATATCGAACTCAAACACACTAATCCTAAATAAACAATGGCATAAGCGGCACACGTGTTTTACGCAACCAATATGCAATGACTATTTTGGGTTGTTCAGACAATCGATCCTAATGGGGATAGGAATAGAGGATAAGAAAGTCGACCTAGAAAAACTCCATAACCCAAATTAATATACGTGAAACACATAAAAGTAAGGTCAATATGTGTTGAAAATGGCGAATGGCTTGTGGTTTGTGCCTATAGTTTTTAAGCAATTGAACTTATTAATCATTAAATCGGATTGGAATTTTGAAATCTAAGAGGACTCTTAAAAAAAAATATGACAATAAATTAGTCATTTTATGCGTTAACTGTCAATGTTGAGCTCTGTATGCGTCGACTGTGACCAAATAACATAGAGTCAAATTGCATGAATTTGTAAAACTACTCCCGTTCAATATATTATCAGGTCTTCTATGAGAAACCGGTGAATGGAGGAATATATTACAAATCAAATTGTATATATATATCAGGTAGACAGGAAGGTAGAAAAAGTGGCTACATATTATGCTGTTGAATTTTATGCCCAAGAAGTCCGAGAGGTCATCAAAGAAGTGCTTGGTTAGTGTGGAATATCTAGATTAATCTTAAGCCGGACACTCACTGCAAAACTGTGCTCACTTTCATTAGTGGCCAGGCAACTGCGATAACTCGTATTGTGCTAAGTTACGTCTTCAAACACTTATAATGTTTAGACATTTCTATTTTGTTAGGTGAAAGAAAACTCAACCCATGTGTTACTAAGACAATAACGCGAATTGATTTTGAATGCTGGGTGGGCTTCGGGGAAAAATATTTAGTAGAGAACTACTCGAACTGTACGGAAAAGTTAGCATCGGTCGCCTAAGATTGCTGGGACTTACACCAAATATATACCAGAAACACTACAGCCAACGTCGAATCAAACTATAAACCCCAAGTTCACCCCAGACTCTAGCAGCTTCTAGAAGGAAGTTAGGAACATGCTATAAGATTTCTTTTTATGTAATTTCTTATCAAATAATCTTGCTCAACTTCTAAGGGATTTTGAATTCTTATTTTAGGACTTAATTGAGTGAGTAGGATACTGAAACATCTATTCTTGCACTATAATACACTATTCAAGAATTCACAACATCAGTATGGAGGACTTACTGTTTACTAGCTTACATTTTTTTTTAATTCGTATTATTTTGCTTAATTTCTTTATATTCTTGCAAAACATGTTTCGAATCGATCAAACGAATAATTTTACGTTTAGTTTTTTCGCGACTGTCACCTTAAATTTGTCATAAAATAACGAAAATTCGAAATAGCTTCCATAATATTCCAGATGCAAAATGTTTTTCTACAGGTTTAGAAATCAAACTGAACTCAAGCGGGCACACAGCGAACATTATTAACATCCAAATATAATATGATTAAGGTGATGCTAATTTTAAAAATTTACATTCTTCTATGGGCGTACAAGGTGCGAATGTCAACCTGACCGTACACAAAACGTATATCCAACTTCATTTGGAATAGCCAAAGGCAATCTAGTGATACATAAAACTCACCAGAAGTATTTCACAGCACCGCGAGGAAGTTCACCACAAAAATAATTTCAGTGTCACATAAATAATTTTCCGGTCACTTTCAAAATTATTGCAAAGAAAGATATGTATTTCTCCGCTTTGTGTTTACAAATCTAATATAATGAATGAGCAAAACTTAAAATGCAATGGTTGGTGCCCTTTTTTCACCGCACTTTGAAGCGAACCCTTAATTCTCTGCCATTATCCATGAATGCCACTTGCATCGCTGAAGCCGAAAGACTTTCCATTCTCGGTATGTGTGTTAATGACAACCTTCGTTGGAATGACCACATATTCGATGCCGCCAAGAACGCTGCGAAGTGTCTAGGCTTCCTAAAGCGATGCAAGAAATATTTTACCCCTTCTGATCTGGCTAGAATCTACAAGGCGTTTATTCGCCCAAAACTTGAGTACAACGCTCATATCTGGTCCGGTGCACCAATTACATATTTGAAGCTACTTGACAGGATCCAAAAACGTACGGTAAAACTTATTGGCGATCGAGACATCGCGAAATCACTTGACTCTCTTAGTCATCGTCGTAATGTCTCCTGCCTATCGTTGTTCTATCGATACTACCATCACAAGTGCTCAAACGAAATAGCCAGTTGCATTCCTCCCCTTCAACACTTCAACCGTAATACTCGCCACGCGAGGAATGCTCATCAGTTCACCCTAAAGCCTATATTCGGTCGAACTGTGAAATTTAAGGATTCGTTCCTCTGCCGTACAACGCGAATGTGGAATGCTCTGCCTCACTCTGTTTTTCCTAACCATTACAATTTACAAACATTTAAAATCAATGTGCATCGGTTTCTCATCCTTTCTTCTAATCCCTCATTTCCTTAACGCCCGTGCTGTGTTACTATAACATTATAAGGGTGCCTACAATCCCTTTTGCACGTGCAAATTATAAAAAAAAAAAAAAACTTTGAAAAACTCAAACACTTTGAAAATTCAAAAAAACTATTCAAACGAAGACTTATTGAATATGAATAAAATGCGACTTCAACTTTTTTAAAGAAAACTTACAATTTTTGGTTTTTAAGTTTAAAACCATACGTTTTAACACCAGCAATTTTCTCCACTTACGAATGCAGATCACGGATGTTTTAAGAGACAAACGAGCACTTTACCTGAAGAATAAATCGCACTGAAAGAAGAGATTTTTTAATTCTTTCAGTTGGTGCTTTGTTATATGTGTGCGGAAAAATAAAGTTAAGTGGGGTACACTTACACATTCTCCATTTTAAAGGGAAGAGAAGCATTATGGGTGATAATGTGCATGGAAAGTAGCTTGACAAGTTTAAAGAAAATCAACTCTTCCAGTTCCAGCATGATTGTGTTCGCAACATTGTTGCGTAAAACGAGCTGGTAAACACTTGTCCAAAGAGTGCTGTTTGAATAGAAGCAATTTGCCAACTTGCTTAATTTTGCCAAGGAAATCATCTGGCGAAATATCGCGGCTGCGAAGTAGCTAAGGAGCTACAAAACAGGCATGATGTATTAAAGAAAAGATCTTTACCCGTCGCTAAAACAATTTAACGACGGAAAAAGATTAATTCACTGTCCAAGCAGCAAAAGAAAGACCCCATAAAACGAAGTCGTCATGCGCATAAACGATATTGACATATGTTTAAATTATAAAACGTCAGGAATTTAGTACAAAAATAAAAGTATATACCGCTTATCACGCATATCTCTCTTCGGAAAGGGCAAGAGGCGGAGCGTCTTTGCTTATAAAAGACACCGTAGAACATTCACTAAGTACAATAATTGAGGTAGATAATATGCAAATAATTACGGTTTGCGTCAAAAAGAAGCGCAGAACTTATGTTATCGCGTCTTTGTATATCCTTCCAAGGGAAAAGCTAGTAAAAAATGATTTTAGAAGTATCTTTGACTTATTTGGCCAACATTTCGTTATAGGTGGCGATTTTAATGCAAAACACAACTTCTGGGGTTCTAGATGTATTACATTAAAAGGTAGATTCCTATACGAAGCCGGTTTGGAATTCGGGGTAGATCGGATTCGTAGCAAACTCAAGACCTTATAGATTTTTATATCGCAAAGGGTGTGTCTGACACCTCTGTTAAAGTTGAGTAAAGCTTCGATCTCTCCTCTGACCACTCGCCAGTCATTCTAACTATTAGCGGCTACCTACGGGAAAAGGGCGGTCCACCCAGCCTCACTAGTATAAAAACTAACTGGACCTTTTTAAAAAAGATTGCGATTGAGATTGAAATCGGTCACAACGTATCTCTTCCAACACCATATGAACTTGAAGATGAAGTTAATCAATTAATCGGAGTAATACAAAGCTCTGCCTGGTTTAAAGCTCCTTACAAAGGATTAAAGAGTTGCCTAGGATAGCACTAATCATGCTTGTTTATCTAATCAATGCTTCATACACTACTGTACGTTCCAAGACAATGGAAGGTAGCTGAAGTCATTATGGTTCCAAAGCCCGGAAATTCCACATATGAAAATAATTCGTATAGACCAATTTCGACCAATAGATCAATCAATATACCAATATCAAAGGTATTCGAAAATTAATGTTATTAAAGCGATTACATCCAATTATTGATGAGCGCCGGTTAATACCTGACCACCAATTCAGGTTTACTAGCAGTGACTTTATTTTATATTTTAAATTACATTGGGTGAGCCACCGCGCAGTTTACGTACAAATATTTGATATACATATTACATCTTTCTACTGAACAATTATTTTAAACAATTTGAACAAAATATTGGGCAAACATTTTAAACACTGAAGGAAATATACATTTAAAACCCCCAATACAAAAAAACAACAAAAAAAAAAACACTTAAAGTAGTCAGGTACGTTGTGGTAAATAAATAATAAATAATAAATAATAAATAATAAATAATAAATAATAAATAATAAATAATAAATAATAAATAATAAATAATAAATAATAAATAATAAATAATAAATAATAAATAATAAATAATAAATAATAAATAATAAATAATAAATAATAAATAATAAATAATAAATAATAAATAATAAATAATAAATAATAAATAATAAATAATAAATAATAAATAATAAATAATAAATAATAAATAATAAATAATAAATAATAAATAATAAATAATAAATAATAAATAATAAATAATAAATAATAAATAATAAATAATAAATAATAAATAATAAATAATAAATAATAAATAATAAATAATAAATAATAAATAATAAATAATAAATAATAAATAATAAATAATAAATAATAAATAATAAATAATAAATAATAAATAATAAATAATAAATAATAAATAATAAATAATAAATAATAAATAATAAATAATAAATAATAAATAATAAATAATAAATAATAAAAAATATATATGACTTTTGTCATACGGAAAAAGAGAGGTGAGTTGAACATGCGATCAGTGAAGCACTCGAAAATATTCCACTGAGGTAATCCAAAAAGTGAAATATTAAAATTTATGTATATTCCACTTTAGTGTTATTGTATGTCAGTTTTATTTTCCGCTTGATAATAGAAATAATATTTTTATAAAAAAAATTTCAAATTTAAAAGTTTTGAGAATAAAATATTATTTTAATGAACATTTTAATGTTCGGTAATATTTGTGCGGCACAAGTAGTACAAACCTAACATCTTATTAAAAAATTAAAGCATATTAAGGCCCCGACCTGTAGAATGTTGACGTCAATGTATTTGAAGGAAGAAAGTTCACCATAGAGTTCGTCGAGTTTGATATTTTCCCTGAAGAACTCTTATCGCGCTTTCATGTTTATAGCGGGTGATCCAAGTAGAGATACTTTTTTCAATAGCTTTTTTTGAAAGACCACGTGTGAGTCGTGTCATGCTGTCATGATATTTTTGTTTAGTATTGTTTGGCATTTCATAATGGAAAGACTTACGCGTGAACAACGTTTACAAATTGTTCAACTTTATTATGAAAATTCACGTTCTGTTAGGAATGTGTTTTGTGCACTTCGATCAACTTATGGTCAACATAATCGGCCTACTGAGCGTACTATTCGCAACACCATCACCCATTTTGAGACCCAACATTCATTTTTGGATAATATTCGACCGAATAGACCACGTCCAGCACGCTGTGAAGAAAATATAGCGGCCGTAGCTGAGAGTGTACACGAAGACCGTAGAGAGTCGATTCGGTGCCGTTCGCAGCAACTCGGACTGACGTATGGAACGACTTGGCGCATTTTACGTCAAGATCTTAAATTGAAAGCGTACAATATACAGCTTGTGCAACAACTGAAGCCGCTCGACCTTCTCAAGCGACCTCGCTTCGCTCTATAGGCTCTTGAAAAGTTCCAAGAAGATCCGACGTTTTCGAGGCAAATTTTGTTTAGCGATGAGGCCCATTTCTGGCTCAATGAGTATGTAAACAAACAAAATTGCCGCATTTGGGACGAAGAGCAACCTGAAGAGATTGAAGAACACTTCATTCAGAAAAAACAACGGTTTGGTGTGGTTTGTGGGCCGGTGGAATCATCGGTCCATATTTCTTTAAAAATTATGCCGGTGCGAACGTAACCGTCAATGGCGACCGTTATCGTGCCATGATAACCGACTATTTGATGCCTGAAATTGAAGCTCGTGATCTCGGCGACATTTGGTTTCAGCAAGACGGTGCCACTTCCCACACATCGCATCAATCAATGGACTTATTGAGAGAACATTTCGGTGAGCACATAATTTCACGTTTTGGGCCGGACTTTTTCCTGTGGGGATATGTAAAGTCAAAAGCTTATGCCGACAAACCCGCTTCGATTCAGGCCTTGGGGGAAAACATCACGCGTGTCATTCGCCAGTTACCAGTCGAAATGCTCGAACGAGTGATCGAAAATTGGACTCAACGGATGGACCATCTGGGATGTAGCAACGGCCAACATTTGATAGACATAATCTTCAAAAAATAAATGCCAAAGAATGTTCTTTCAAATAATAATAAACATTCTCCATTAAATTTGAATTTTCTGTGTTTTTTTCTTTAAAAAAGTAGGGAACCTCGAAATGGATCACCCTTTACTTTCATAAACCGCAAAAAACATCTTCATTGACGATGGAACTAGGTTTTTTTTGGCGCAGTTTGATTTCTGACTGTTGTCCGAACGCACACAAAGTATTCTATGTGGCACATTCTTTACTGAACTTTAGTTTCCTTAAATTAAAAAAAAAAACACTTTTGTACATACGCAACACTGATCGACATTGAGATGTTAATATTTGATTGGCTGAAGATGAAGCACAGAAGTAGGCTTCTCAACTACGTAAAACTAGAAATAATACTACTGTTAACTACTGACACTATAATCAGGAGATAAATAAATTGCCAATATGTCGAACGTTTAGGTACAATCCCATTTGGGATGCCGAAA